>VICI01000320.1:0-43485 GCA_019593645.1 Akabosia matsudoensis
TAAACTACTTCAGAGTCTAGATTTGAGCAAGGCTGCACAAGGGAAGACAACTGTTGGCCAAATGATCAATCTTATCGGTCTTGACTCAATCAGATACGATACAAACTTACTGTTCCTCGCGTATTTGATTATTGGTCCGATACAAATTGTCATTTTTTCGTATTTTCTATACGAAGAACTGGGACCGTCAGGATTTGCAGGGATTGGATTCATCCTGCTCCTTGTCCCCATTGAAAGTATGCACAGTAAAATAGTCGATGTAGTACAAAAAGATTCTTGTGAAACAATCTCTATAAAGTGTTTTTTTCTTCTTCAACCTTTTAGTTTGGATAGGAAGGCAGTTCACCCACTACAGATTCCTTATCGCGAAAAAGACAGACGAGCGAAGTCGTCTTTTGAATGAGATGATCTTAGCCGCCCGTGTCATTAAAATGTACGCTTGGGAAAAGCCATTTTCTGAAATGGTCGATAAAGTTCGCAGATTTGAAGTGAAGTCATTACGAATGATTGCCTTCCTCCGCGCCCTGTACTTGTCTTTGTACATCTCTTCATCAAGAATGGTCACTTACTTTATCTTCCTCAGTTATATTTTGACCGACCATACACTCACCGCGGACAAGGTTTTTTTCTGTTTAACCATTTTCAATACAATTCGACAAGTAATGATTAGTTACTTTCCTACTGCGGCGGCAGCTATTGGAGAGACTGTTTGTTTCGATGAACCGTCAAGAGACATTTTTACTTTTGGAAAGCCATGATAAAAGATTGGATAAGCACTTTAAAGTCGAAGCAATTAAGAAAACAGAGGATGGAAACGTGCCAAGCATCAAAATGACTGGAGTAGAAGCACGATGGGGTGACGATAAAATCGCTCTGAAGGATTTTTCCGTGGAATTAAAGGGTGATCAGCTCGTCATGGTTGTTGGAACTGTTGGAAGTGGAAAGGTATTTTTTTAATGCATAAAATAATCATTTGCTTCGCGACAATATATATTCATTGCTATGATTGAATCTAGACCTCGTTGCTTCATGCCCTACTTGGCGAGATTCCACTGACCGCAGGCTACTGTCAGATAACAGGCCAAACAGCGTATGGTTCCCAAGAGCCTTGGATATTTGGGGGAAACGTGCGACAAAACATTCTCTTTGGAAACTCCTACATTGCTGAACGCTATTCTCAAGTTATTAAAGTGTGTGCCCTTGAAGAAGACTTTAAGCAGTTACCACACGGAGAAAATACAATAGTAGGAGAACGAGGTGCAGCCCTTAGCGGTGGCCAGAAGGCCCGGGTCAACCTTGCTCGGGCAATTTATTCCAATGCAGACATTTACTTACTCGACGACCCTTTGTCCGCAGTTGACGCTCGAGTGAGTCGACACATATTTGAACAGTGTGTGAGAGAACATTTACGGGGCCAACTGAGAATCTTGTGTACTCACCAACTTCAATATTTACCTCAAGCTGACTACGTAATTGTCTTGGAAGAAGGTAAAATAAAAGCTCAAGGTAGCTATCAAGAGCTTACTTCTCAAGGAATTGACTTGATAAGCATGATGGCCACCGATACCGTTGACAGTATTGAAGAAGAGAAAGTCAACAAGACTGTGGAGAAAGCCGAAGAAAAGAAAGAAAATTCAGACAAGCCAGCTTCTCATGCTGAAAAAATGTCGGGCGGATCGGTTACCTGGAAAACGTACTGGGAATATATGAAAGGAAGCGAATCCATGTGGGGAATTTTCGTAGTCATATTTGCCTTCTTGTCTTCGCAAGCCGCATTTCTCTTAGCTGATATATGGCTGACCCGATGGACAACCGCTGAAACGAACAGGATGAAAAGAGAAAGCGACCGTGGTCTAAAATCAGCTCACGTTCCAAAACACACATGGACTCCGGCAGATGAGGAAGGTTACTTGGGCGAAGACATTTACCTGTGGGTGTACACTGGAATTTGTCTGGCTGTGTTAGTGCTCACCAAACTGAGGGCGATCTACTTTTTCCTATTCTGCATCAGAATCAAGTATAAATGTTCACAACAGAATGTTCGTGAGTTTAGTGAGAGCTCCGATTAGGTTTTTTGATGAAAATCCCTCGGGTAGGATTATGAACAGGTTTACCAAGGATTTAGGAGCTATGGATGAGCTCCTCCCGTACTCATTCTTTGATTTTATTACAATCTTTTTGCTCATGGCGAGTATGATTGTGCTCATTGTAATTTCAAACTACTACATGGCCCTCCCAACGGTGTTGATGCTTATTGGCCTGTTTTCCCTGCGAGCTTATTTTATACAAACTTCTCGAGACGTTAAACGTATTGAAGCTGTTTGTAAGTTGGATTAGCTCGTTTTTTAGAAGATACAGGGAAGAAATGATGTGGGTTATATTTTAATTAAATATCTGTTATCTTTGTAATAGCGAGGAGCCCTATCTTCACTCACGTTGCAGCCTCAGCTCAGGGTCTGACGACGATACGAGCTGCAAAACAGCAAAACATTTTATGCGATCAATTCGATGGTCACCAGGTTAGAAAACACTCACTTAATTGATTCTGAAACTTACCCGTTTACTGGTCCCTAATGAGATTTTAAATTACAAGGATTTGCATTCTGCCACATGGTATGCCTTCATCGCGTGCAATAGATGGTTTAGCATTTGGTTGGAAATCATGTCTGTGGCTTTCTTATGCGTGGTTACATTAAGTTTCTTAGTTCTGTCAGCAGTCACTAGTAAGCCAACTCAGTAATGTTATGTATTATTATGTATTATGTAAATTGGGTCAATGATAATGATGACAAATGTGGGTTTTTATTAAAACTTTAAAGCTTATAACAGCAGCGCCGTAGGGTTAGCAATCTCCTCGGCACTTTCTCTTACCGGAGTATTCCAATGGGGTAACGTGAGAAACTAAGCCTCTTCCATAACATATTCTTGAAATTTCGATAATGTTTAGCAAAGAAGAGTAATCTTTTCCTTCCAGGTATGAGACAATCTGCGGAAACAGAAAATTTGATGACTTCTGTAGAAAGGGCTTTAGAATATGCTAAATTGGAGCCTGAAGCACCTGTAGAATCCAAGCCAGGTATGGAAAACAAGAAGCTCTAAGGAAAATGTTTTCATGGCAGTAGTTGAAAATGATTTTTTTTGTAGACAAAAAACCTCCAAAGGATTGGCCAAGCCAAGGCAAAATCGAGTTTAAAAATTACTCGCTGGCTTATGTCGACAAAGACGTTGTTAAAAACTTGACCTTCACGATAAACGGAAGAGAAAAGATAGGCATTGTTGGAAGAACAGGCGCAGGAAAGAGTTCAATCATTGCAGGCCTTTTCAGAATGACTGAGCCACGTGGCCAGTTGTTTATTGACGGGATTTTAGTTAATGAAATCGGTTTGCATGACTTGCGCAAGAATATTTCCATTATCCCACAAGACCCTGTTTTATTCTCGGGGACGATGAGATATAACCTTGACCCATTTGACCAGTTCAAGGATGACGACTTGTGGAAGGTCATCAATGAGGTAGCAATCTACTGTGTTGCATGCGCAACTTCAATAACATATATAACCGTCGTTTTTCTCTAATGTAAGGTGGAATTAAAAGATGCCGTACCAGCTTTGGACTTTAAAGTAGCAGATGGGGGTAGCAACTTTTCGGTTGGGGAAAGACAGTTGGTTTGCCTTGCTCGTGCGATTCTACGAAAGAATAGGCTAGTTGTCATGGACGAAGCAACTGCAAATGTTGATCCACAGTGAGACCAATTTTAAATAATTTTATGTGCATATTTTGAGGGCTTTTATAGTTGAATTATAATTTTTTCCACATAGAACTGATAATTTCATTCAAACAACTATTCGCAAGAAATTTGCGGACTGCACTATCATTATTATTGCTCATCGTTTACAGGTAACTGTCAGCCAAAGTTATACGAAAATGTAAATTGATGCACAAGACACATAGTTCTAAAATCTTCTTCAAACTAGACCGTGATGGACTGCGACAAGATAATATGCCTTGAGAATGGGTCCTTGATGGAATACGACCATCCTCATATTCTGCTGAGCAACGCAAGTGGATACTTGACTTCAATGGTAAAGCACACGGGTGCTGCTAGTGAACAAATTCTCAGAAAAATAGCCCAAGATGTATGCAATCAAAACTTGACTTTATTCAATTTGTAGCATTGGAAACAACTTTTATACTGTTTATTCGTTATTTATAGACATACTCTGGTCGAAAAGCTTCATTCTCGCAGGGTAGTCTTTCAGAACTGAAACGATCACTGTCAGTCAAGCAAGAAATCATCCGCGTCCGACTCTGAGTAAATACTAATTTTTTATATGAACGTGTTCAATATTGAGATACTGTTTAGATTAGATATTTATTTTTGAAATAATTTTTAATATAGCTTTAAAAAATATATTTTTCCTAAATGACTTGACTTTAAAAGAAATTCATTTATTCATCTGTTGCAACTAACTCTAATGTAGCAATTGGTTGAGTTTCAAATGTAGACGGGTCATCGATATCATCACCCACGACTTGTTCTTCAATGACGATCACCGTACCAGGTCCCAGCGCAGAATCGGAATTAAGCACGACCTCGTTCACAGAAGTCACTTCCGAAATTTCTTCCGTTATCATGACCTCCTCTTCTATTTCTAGTTTAGCCGGAGCATTCAATTTGCTTTTAATCGGTGATGACGTCCTCTTCTCTCCTCGATGTTTTTCTCTATACTCTCGTCTACACTCTGTCAAGTGTTTCTTAAGGGACGGCCTATCACCAAACGTTTTCTCACAAAGTTCACACTTTTGGTCAGTGGCATGTTCAATAGATAAGTGTCTAACGAGATCGTGTTTGTAATGGTACGCCTTATCACACATATTGCAAGACCAATTCTTCACTTTGTTATGACTCTGCACATGTTTCTCGAAGGTTTCAATCTTAAAGTTTTTATTGCAATGTGGGCACAACTTTCTCTCACCACTCGGGCTTTCGGTTGAGGTGCTTTTCAGGCGAGATCCGGTTTCCATGGCTTGTTCAATCCAACTTGTGTCTCCTTTCGTCCGTTTTCCTGTACAGAAAGTAAATCGTTAAAAATTTTGTGCATATCTAATTAATGTGTATAGTTCCGTATCGATATGAAATATATTTTCGTACTCAAATCTTCAATAAGCTCGGGATCAACATGCTCGTTTTTCTCAAGAGATTTCCGAACACAATATCGTTCATGGTGGAGTAACTTGTCACTATGGATAAATGGTTTGTCGCACTGTCTACACTTTTTCATGTATCTTTCAGGCGCATGCGTTTTCATATGTTTCCGCAAGATGAACAAGTTGTAGTAGCTCTTTCCACATTCTTTACAGGTCAAATGACGTTCTTTTGCATGGTTTTCGAGGTGGGTGTCAAAAAATTCTTCCTTGAAATGACGATTGCACAGATTACACTGCTTCATTGTGGGATCCGTATTGGCAATTGAGTCCTGTGGTATCTCTGTTAAGTCCAGTCGGAGGAATTTACGTGGCTTGACTACCTTCACCTCATCTTCATCTAACTTGATTCGCTTTTTGTACTTTCCACGTTTCTTTCCTGATCCTTTTCCTCCAGTCTGCCGTTTTCGTCGACTCTTTTTTGCAGGTTTCTCTACTTCGCTGTCCTTTTCACCGGCACTCAAATCGTCTGAGTCGTCACTACCCCCAGATGCTGCCGAATCGTCCGCCCTTTTATCGTTTTTCAGGAGTTGTAAAAGAAAAGTAATCGTCACTCTGACAACCATCTTCATCCTCCGCAGACGCTTCGTCCACCTGTTCATCCATGTTCCAATCAGGATCCTCTTCATCCTCTTGAAAGCTCCTCATTTTGACTGTCAGGAGCTTCAGTTTTGACCTCGCGAACTTGAATAGGAGGATTTCTAGGTTGTGTAAGAGCGCTTCCTGGAAAAACTTCGTCATCAAACCGTTTCGGCGCTCGTTTAGGACGCCCTCGATTCGTTGATCTTCTCTGCTGCTCTACGTCCTCCCGCGAAACTCTCACAACACATTCCTTCAGTTTAAGAATGGTTTCAGCCTCCTCCTCACTATCATCCACATTCTTTTTACCGCCTTTGAATTTCTTGACCTTCCGAGGTTTTGAACTTTCACTTCTTAGGTTGTTGCTTTCCTTTGGTGTCTCTGTGCGTGTACGTCTCCTAGACGACCTAGCCTCGTGCTCATCATCTGGCAAGCCCTTCCATTTGTCTGTGAAGCCCTCTAAATAACAACAATTAGCTTATCATTAGGCTGGCAGCTAGTTTAAACAAATGACAAGTAGGTGACTTACTGAATCTCAATTCTATAAACTTCTCCACTGCTGTTAACCGTTTCTCCAGAAGTAAAAGTTTGTTGTCCACAAAAGTTTCTCTCGTAGTCGTCATTGTTACAGTGCACAATGTAGTTCTGGTGCTTTAATATTTTAAAACCCTGACAACCAGTGACAAGTTGCTATTACAATTTGCATTGATAATAGCAAACAACCATAATTTTGTTTATGCTTTTGATCTGATACTTTTCGCGCCATGCACGTTCTCTCGATGGCTTTTGTAAGTGGATGTGTGTTATCATGTAAACACATGTGCTCGAAACATGTGTTTATTATCAGCACAGCACATGCTTGCTTTTGAAAACCGGCCAGTGGTTTACTCCGTTCAGCAATTAATTACATCCAAGAGCAATTAAGTTAAACTAATGGAATTAATCACAAAAACAATCCCAATCATTCGCGACTTGTCTTTGAATCCGACATGTGCTCACGGTACGGAACTTTAATTGAGTATATTTTTAAAACTACATTTAGTCATGCTTATGTTTGAAATTTAATTTCAGGGCCGACAATCATGTTCCAAAGGGACAAGGACAGGTTCTTTGCTTGTTCAGCTTACAGATGCAAGAAGCTTTGTCCTTTTTACATGACTGAAGATCAATGGAAACGATGTAGCGACAAAAAATGCTTGACAGATGACTCCTTGTCAGAACAGGCCAAGAAAAAACGGAAATTGGAAGCAACCAGTAATCCTTTAGTTGATCCACACCAAGACAACAAAGGGCAAGCTCAGTATCATTTTAGTCCTGAAACTACACAATTTTTCATTGGACAACTGGAGAAACTAGGATTTGACAGTGTTCTGTGTGTTGGAACTCCAAGTTTGCATGAGGAATTCGCGAAAACTTCAATACGTTCGTTTTTACTTGACATCGACATAAGATTTGTGAATATGCACAAAAAAATGTGTTTGTATAACATGTGCAATCATCACTTCTTCAATGACCCGTCAAAGTATAAGAAATTCCTGAAGAAGTCCAAAAAGCTTGCGGTCATTCTAGATCCACCGTTTGGGGTCAAACCCGAACTTATTTGGCATGGCTGTTTGAGAGGGATTCAAACAGACATTTGTACAGACGAAAAGGAAAAGCTGGATTTTGATGTGTTCTGGATATTTCCATATTTTAATGAGGGCCACATTTTGAAATGCTCAGAGTCTTTGAATATGAGTGATTACCATGTGGAGTACAGTAACCATTCCAAATATAAACGATCTGGCAACTCAAATAAAAAAGCATCCCCGATACGTGTTTTCACAACGATTCCGCTGTCGAAACTGGAGCTTCCAGAAGAGTCTTATCGCTTTTGCAAGGAATGCTCCAAATGGGTAGATAAAAGGAATAAACACTGCCCCATTTGCAGCGCATGTACAACAAAAGTAAGTCTACATTACACTATATTATGTTAAATTGAAATGTTTCAAACATATTCTCGTTCCGCATTTGTAAAGGACGGAGGGCCTTCTTATTCTCACTGTAATGTTTGTGAGAAATGTGTGAAGCCAACGTGGAACCATTGCCGGAAGTGTTCTGTGTGTCATTTAAAGGAAGCTCCATGTAAAAGGCAGATTTCGGAGGTGGACAGTGGTCATCACACCAAGAAAAAGAAGAAGATCCTGTAAAACGACATCTTCTGGCCTACATATTGACCATAACCGAAGATAAGCAGGGTTGTGCTGGATACGATAATCTTAACATCTGTACCTGAAATAAAAATGGTAAGTGTATACCAATAAAATGAATTAAATCTCAAGCGAAACGATTTTTCCTATTCATTTAATTGTTCATTTCCTCTAGCGTAAAGTAATAATTGACACGGATGCAGGGGTAGACGACGCTGTTGCTCTTTACCTTGCCCTTGCTTCACATTTGGATCCCACGGATGATCTAGAAATTATTGCTATAACTACTGTTGTCGGCAACACTGATGTAGACCATGTTTGCCGTAACGTTTTCCTAGTGCTTGATTCTCTAAGAGACCACATGCCCAAATCAATTCCAGTTTTCAAAGGTGCCAGGGCCCCACTTGTGCACCCATTCGTACGCGGTGAAGCGCCCTTTTTTGGAGTAGACGGTTTTGGAAACGTGAAAGTTTCTGAAGAAAAGTATGGAAAGGAACAGGTTAACAAAAGACTTCACTCAGAGCCTGCTGCAGTGGCTCTGATCAACATGACACGGAAATGGAAGAACGAAATAACTTTGATTGCTCTTGGACCCCTTACAAATGTCGCAATGGCTGTTAATCTAGATCCCGAGTTTTCCAAGAATCTTCACAAACTTTTCATTATGGGTGGGAATACTCAAGCTGTCGGAAATATCCGCCCTTGTGCGGAGTTCAACTTTTTTGTAGACCCAGAAGCGGCATTTGTTGTGCTAAAAGCTAATTGGAATGAGAAACCTGTCATTGTCCCTTTGGAGGCTTGTAAGAAATCCATGTCCGATTTAACATGGCGCCAGGATGTCCTGGGCAGTCTTGATTGTGCTGCGGTCAGGCTTCTGAATACTATTGAAGCGCCATTACTTCAACGATACAAAAAGGATTATGGAACGTGGGTTAGTCCTGATGCTGTGGCTATGGCTGCTTACCTAACTCCTCAAATCATCGACAGGGAAACAACAAAATACTGCATTGTTGAACTTCATGGCACTCTGACGCGAGGACAAATGGTCGTCGACTATGGGGGAATATCTGGAGCTTCAGAAAACGCCAAAATAATAGAGCAAGTGGATAAAGAGGCTTTAGAACAAACGATTTTAATATGGTTTAAAAATCTTCCTTGATTTATTGAATTATTTCATTTTGAATACATGATTATTGAAAATAAAATTATTTTTTGAACTTTAGTATAGATTTATGTTTTTCCATTAAAAATATTAGTATTTTTCTGTGCCCGATGTGTGTGTGGTTGGATATGGGGGCGCATTTGCAGGGTATGATGGTTGCTGATATCCAGCTGGAGGATATGGATAAGGCGGAGGAGGATTATGGTGTCCTTGCCCTCCAGCTGGTTGGTGATACGGTGTAGAATATTGTCCCACAGGAGGATACTGCATACCCCCATCTCCAAATTGCTGCTGTCCACCTTGCCCATAGGGATATTGGTAGCCATTTTGAGGGGGTTGCCCATAAAATCCATCCTTGTTGTACTGGGGCTGTCCAAATTGACCATTTGGATTATAGTATCCATCCCCACCCCCAGCTACCCCTCCACCTCCGTACATTTGCGGCTGCGAAATTATAGCAGGTGATCCTCCATAGTTGCCAACAGTTGCATTGTTTTTGTTATCTGTGAATTCATCATCAAAATCGAAGATTGTCTGATATTGTCCCATTATCTTTTACTGAACCTTAACAATCCAATCACAACAATAAAAGAAAACTTTTTGATTCCCGACTTTTTTCGTTACCTTTACAGCAACAGAGACAACACGCGTAGCAGCTAGCCACACACAAAGCACACTCCAAACAGTCATTTAAGTCATCAGAACACATTCTTTAATTGATGTATGTATTAAAAAAACAATCTAATTGTGGGAAAAGCCAACTCAGTTTAATCTTGATTAAGAAATATTCCACCACACCTGGCCCTGTCGCCACTCCATTTTTTTCTCTTTACATCAATATTTTCAATGACAAGAGCTTTTCCCTTGGAATCTTGACAATTGTCAAAATAAATAGTCTCCACCTTCTAAGTACATATTGGATTTTTGCTTTTTTTCGACCATTACTTGCCATTGCGTATATGTGCACCCTCTCCAATCCATTAGTATTAAGCGTCAACTACTAGAGATGGTGGCCATTTTTCGTTTCAACACAATAACATGTTTTTCATTGACGTAAACCGTTATAACTTTGCATCTTGAAACGAGCAGAAGAGGAAAGAAAGAGGACGAGAGGAAGTTGTGCATAATTTAGCGTGTCAAACAACTTGCAAATTGGAGCTATGTAAAACTACATGGAAGAAGGGGATCAACCAAGAAACATGTATTTATTTTGACCATGTTCCAACGATGTATGTCAAATGCATGGTCATTTGCTTTCTCTGGACATGTTTTCTTTCTTTGAACACTATGCTGACTTGCTAGTAGCGTAGTTGCTTGGCCAGCATAAACGGTACAGATGAGGGCGCTTACTATGAAGAGATGTTGCTGACCGACGATGGTTTTCCTCGATAGAGAAGAACAGACTTAGACGGAACAATACATTTAATTTCAAATATACAATACTTTATTTGCTTAACATCTAGAAACGTATAAAACTTTAATATGCTAAAAGGTATTATTCAATCTGAGTTTTAAAATTAATTTACATTTTTTTAGAGAAATCACTTGATTACCTACCGTTGTAACCTAAGCTTACTAATAAGTATTTCGCTAGCATGAATATTTTTTACATAATGTTATACATACACCAAATCTAAGTTAAAATTAGCCATACATTCATTTCATTTTTCATGTCAATTGTTTTGTAAGAAATTCATTCAAAGGTTCACTGTTGCTGGAAGGACTACAATAGACGACCCCTACAGTATGGTGTCATACAGTAACAGTAGAGGACTTTGTCTGGCACGCTGCCAATTGAGTAGTGGTAGTCCCATGTGAGTTCAGTTCCAGCTCGGACGTAGGTATTAGTAAAAAATGCGACAAGCGGGAATCGCAAGTCGTGCGTGTCCACAAAGACGTTCTGAACGAATACATTTGGACAACAGGAATGCTATAGGAGAGAAAATCAACGTTATGCAATTGCTCTTGAATCCTCATACAACAATAATTTGATACTGCTTTAGTGCCATGTTCCCTTACGTTTAAGTATCGCCCAATATTTCCTTTGCTTTTGGCATCCATTATGTAGACCTTCTCGTCGTCTCCATACATTGCTCTCGTGGATTTTCTCTCTCGTCCACGTTTCCTTTTAGAATTAACACGAGGACTGAACCTTGCGTCTCGAGCCGTTATGATATCTATCAGAATAATTATTATCAAATGTTAGATTACATCTGCAATCGTTCAAAATGATTTTGCAGGGACATGACGTACCATCATCATTGTTGACAATCTCTGCATTCGCTTCCAGATTCCTCTTCTGACCAGTAGTGCGTCTTGTTGCAAATTTCCTTTTGTTTAACCCTCCATCTCCTTGGGAAGCATTTGCTTTGGTAACTTCCTCCTCAGATTCAGAAGAATCCTCTATCAGCCTTTTGGCTTCTTCTTCTTCCGAGTTATCTTCATCTTCAATGTCTGTCACATCCGACTCATAATTTTCCTTCACTCCTTCAATACACTCAATATAATCTAGTTCTGCCAGATATTCATCCCCGAATTCCATTCCATCTTCGTTTGCAGTTTGGTCGTTGAGAACTTGGCCAGCATAAATACACAGGAACGTACCCTCAGGCATGTCGTAAACTGCTCTGATCCCCCACCCTTTCTTTGTCGTTTTAAAGATTTGCAATGGCCATTGTACACCATTTTGAACCACTCGATTGCTACACGTTGACTTACACTTACAATTTGAATTACACTCGTAGATCCCACTGACTATGTGATCTTTTAATCGTCTATGCTCATAACCAACAAAAGGATTATTTGGATCATTCATCTTCGTGAAAGAGTATCCTTCTCTGGTCAACTTCCAGCAAGCACATTTATCTTTGTCTTCACAGTTGTCCGTACAATCACAGCAGGCCAGAAAGTTATCGTCAGTATTTATATTCACACCTTTTCCTAGGATTCTATTTGGAATGTACTCCATAAACGGTAAATTATCGTAGTCCACTGAATTAATGCACTGAACGAACACACTCTCTTTGCCATATGAAATGTCCTTAATATTAACTAGTGCTCTTGCCGGAACAAATTCGTGCAAACAGTCAATGGCATACTCAAAGCAAAAGTGGTCAATGCTGAAGTTCGAATTGATGATAGTCAGATACTTGGCTAGTTCTTCGATATCCCTCAGCCGGAATCCACAAGGGCTCCTGTAGAATATCTGAAGTCGTGGAGATTTCACAACTTCCCTTCCCCATCCAAAGAAGAACGGAATTGCTAGCGGACTCAGTCGCTTCATTTCCTTCGTCCGCTCATAAGGTCTAGAACAAGACGGGTTGCATTGATGTGGAAGATATTCCTTTGGCTTGGAATCCTCAGGTATTTTCAGTTTTGATAAAGATCCTTGGAACTCAACACACAAGTCAGGATCCAGCATGTTGATATGATTGGTTGTTAGGGTATTGCCAGAAAACAACTCAAGTTCTTTGAAGTAGTTGCGTCGACCCGAGGTACTTTTCAAGGCTACTTTAAGAAAATCTGCAGTTGGATCCTGAGATTTGTACTCAATTGCAGTTCCGTCAACATTTCGGTCATGACGCGGGATTTTATTTTCCTTGTGAGCTACATCTAAGCTTCGGGATGCTTCAACTTCTTGCACTTTGTGGATAGGGCGGAATCTCGTTGAACCTCTGTAGATCCATTCTTCGCGTCCATCGTTGTCAAACTTCACGCGAGCCAAGGTCTGGTCCACTTCCAGAACTACACTACTCATCCATCGTCCATTCCATTCTGTTGCCACGCGATGTCCCACAGATAACTTGACCATTGGCCAGTTCGGCCATTTTGTGATGTAGGCTTTGATGAAATCGTACGAGTCCGGGTATACGTCGTTCCAAACACAGTTACTGCTTTCGCATACCAAAAGGACATCGTCGGGGAAGACATATTGTGCATAACCGTCATCGAAGAACACTAAATATCTGTTTTGGCTCATTTTCTTTGGTGGTTCGGCAATTATTCCGGCATAGTAAAGACCGTCAACATCTGAATCCTTCCTTCCATCTTCAACGAATTTGGCAATGACTCGAGTTCCAACAGGCAGTGTAAACGGACAAGGCAGATTATAGGCCATTTGCTTAAGGCAAAGCTGACGAATCATGCGGACAGTCCCGTCACCTTCTCTACCTCCAGTAGGATTCCCGTTCCGAGTTGGCTCGTAGTGAACAACAAACTCTGTTAAATTAGTAGCATCGTTGTGTACAATCTCCAGGATTTCTCCTTGTAGCCAGAAACTGAGTAAGTTTTTGTTCATTGCAAAAACAATGTCGCCAACTTTGGGTTTCACTCTGGGAATAACATTAGGTGTTGAGAGTAAGCTTCCTTGTGTTTTAACTTTGAGCTCAACTGGCCGTGCAGCCTTTCTTTCGAATGGTCCTGTACGTTGCGCATCCAATGCTTCATCTATGACAAGATTAAATTTTATTAGTTCTAACAGTGATAGTAAAGTTTGTACGTTTAAAGAGGCTTGCTTATTATTCCTTACAGTATCCTGTTCGAGACGCTGGTCCTGACTTTCTCGGAGTTGCTTCTGGAAGACTAACTATCGAATCGTTTAAGCCAGCCTCTCCAGTGGTAGAAGAAGGATCTTCAGCTCCGGATGTCCCAGCAGTTGACGACTTTTCAATAAGACTTGACAGTCGATTAAGCGAATCGCTATTTACAAATACGGCATCATCACCTCCGAGATTTCTCCTTCTAACTGTACTATCCGCATTGATTTCCCATTCTTGTATAACGATTGGCTGCCAAAAATTAAAGGAAGAAAAAAACAATTAGTACAAGGTCGAGCAGCGGATTTGTAAATAAATGTGCTAGATTCCATTGACTTTCACCTTTGGCCTAGTATCCACATGCCTATTATACCGCTTGTAGGTATCATATAACTTATCATCTACTTCCTTCATAGTTTTCTCCAAATCATCCATGTGCTCTCCCAAGGTATTCACTTCCTCAACAAATTGCTGCTTGCACTTCCTCAACTGGACACTGTGCACTCTGTACTTCTTCAAAATGTCTTTCACAATTGTATCCGCTTTGGTTCTGTCAAATTCAACCTCGACAATTTCTTTTCTCGATGGAGCCACAGGCCTTTCAGGTGTTTCATTTGTAGGTTCCAAGTCCACCATTTCCGGTAAAACTCCAATCGGCTCCCTGTCAACTCCAAAGATGCTCTCTCCTTGACGAATTCTCTCCATCGACAACTAAATCAAATGTCCAATTTATTCACAACATACCACTAGGAATAAATTATAAACATATAACACAAGTATCTTACCGCTTTAAATTCCTCTGCTTTGTCAGCACACTTTGGACATATTTTAACAACAGCCAGTCCATCTTTAAACCCATAAAATGTCAAAGCCACCTGTGTCGCTATAGTTAAACTTGTACTCTTTCCCCCACACTTTGGAATACAACAGTAACCGCTCATACTCCCCAGACCTTTCCTAACTACATTTTGGCTTATCATTCCGTCATCCCTTTGGATATTACCAGCCCTGATCTCAATCGTTTTGAGAAGTCCGGACAAATTCGGACCCCCTCCTTCTCCTCTTTTGTCTTCTTGTCCAGCTGGATCAGCCATACCTTGTCTGACACATCAACCTAATCAACCTCTCAATTAAACATAATTCGTCACTGAAAAGAATAAAACACTTAATTTTACAACGTGAGTTAAGTTTGTTTATAAAAATTACAAGCAAACTTGTGTTTATGCAAACGTGTTTGTTCCAAGAGCAAACAGAGGAGTGAAAAAGGTGCACACAAGATAGAAGGAAAAATGCGGGCTTCTCATTGGCCCTCATCTGGCCAAGCTCGAGTGTATCACAAAAACGCTTCTAGCATGGGCATAGAGCACAAAGCGTGGTTTATTGAGGGAGCGTTCGTACAACAAAACTTTAACTTGTTTCAAGTTCCCAAAAACAAACTTACCAGGGTAAATGTGCAGCGCGGGAAAAACTATTTTCCAAGTCGTGATGCGTGAATGCTACCAAAAGTTGAATGAGGTAGACAAGATGGTGTTGGAAATGAAAATGAACAGGCCAAACAATTTTTAAGAATTAATTTTTGGGTTAAAATTTTAATTTTGTTTTTTCGATACACGTGACCAAGATGAGGAATTTTTAAAATCTTTAATTTCGATTTGATTTTCTTCAAACATTTTATCCCGGACGAGGTCACAGGCGGCTAGCAAAGGGCGTCTTTTTTTGACGAGAGCTTTGCGGGTTGCTTTGTCAGGTTCATCTTTGGCTAAAGAAAAGTCTCGTACTTGCGTTCGGAAGGATATCAATTGATTGACAACAGAGTCTAGGATGGCTTCGTCACCGGAACTAGATTGAGAACTGCCCTGGGATATTCCAACCAAGTTGAGAAAGTTTTGGACGAATATTTGATGGGCCAGGATAAGCTGGAAATCTGGCGAACAGTTGGGGGTTGAAATAGATGCGTCTGGAAAGTGACGGTAAAATTCTGAGATCGTTTCTATAACAATTTTAAGAGCTTCTGGTGTGTCGAAATCACTATGGAGGGCATTTGTCAGTCTTAGCTTGGCCGTTTCCAAGATGCTCCAAAATTCTGATGAAGAACCTTGACTAGAAACGTGTTTAACTCCCGACAGAATTGCTGAGGTGTCTGAAATGAAGTTTGTAAACTTTCTTAAGACTTTCTCTGCGTTTTCTAACGTGTCCGAAGAATATTCCAAGTTGTTCCTGTACTTGGATGATAAGCACATTATCCTTAACACGTCAGGCGAGTACTTTTCCAGAAAAGCTGGAATGGGTATTGTGTTTCCTAGTGATTTCGACATTTTCTCAGCATCTCCTTTAAAGTGAAGATGGCCAGTGTGAAGCCAGTGAGCAGTCCACTGGGAACTCCCGAAATAGGCGCAACACTGAGCTTCCTCATTTTCATGATGAGGAAATATCAAGTCGCGACCACCCGTGTGGAGATCCAGTGAGCATGGCCAGTGTGAAGCCAGTGAGCAGTCCACTGGGAACTCCCGAAATAGGCGCAACACTGAGCTTCCTCATTTTCATGATGAGGAAATATCAAGTCGCGACCACCAGTGTGGAGATCCAGGGAACTTCCAAATATCCTTGATGCCATTACAGAACATTCTATATGCCATCCTGGACGACCATTTCCCCAAGGAGCTTCCCAAAATGGTTCCTCTGGTTTGGAGCACTTCCACAGAGCAAAGTCCTTCGAGCTTTTTTTACCCTCTCCAGGCTCTCCTTCCCCTTCCGGTAATCTTCTAAACAAGCCGTACTTTTCTCCATATTTCTCCGTATCAAAATAAACACTTCCGGTGTCAACTCTGTAAGCCGATCCGTTTTCAATTAACTTTCCCACAAATCCAATTATTTCTGGGATGTAATCAGACACCCTTGTAAATACATGAGGCTTGAGGCAATTTAGTGTTCCCAAATCTGCAACAAAGTCTCTTTCATACTGCCGTCCGACACTTTTCCAATCCGTCCCCGTCTGGTTTGCCTTGTGAATTATCTTATCGTCAATATCCGTGATTCCCATGACTTGAATCACAGTTATCCCTTCTGCTTCAAGTATTCTTCTTAGGATATCACTTCGAACAAATGTCGTTCCATGACCCACATGACATGCATCGTACACAGTTGGACCGCAAGAATACCATGTCAAAACATTTGGCCGCTGTGTTGTCAACTTGCATCGTTCTTTTTTTCCTGTATCCCTAATGACAAAAGGAGTTGCATGCCTTCCATTAAGTGCAGTTGAGGGCAAAGGCTCCACGCAAGTTGTCAATCCTTGTCGCATTAAATACTGACAAGGAACTTGTCTCGACATTAGCCTGTGGAATGGTCCCATGTCTAGAAGATCCTCTGCAATAGGAGATATTTCTTAATTATTTTTTCAACCACACTTAATATGATGTAAAGGAAAAAAATATTTAATGTTACCAAAATATCAACTGTAGAATGGTCCCATGTCTAGAAGATCCTCTGCAATAGGAGATATTTCTTAATTATTTTTTCAACCACACTTAATATGATGTAAAGGAAAAAAATATTTAATGTTACCAAAATATCACGTGTAAATCCTTCGCCGACAAGCACATGTTTTTATTCTGACGAAAAACGGCTGATTCTATTGCTCTCTCACATGGGCTACCTCCAACATCTCTGGACAAGCCTATAAAATTGTTGTATTGGCATTAGCACGTAAGATTTTAGCATGAGCTTTGTCATCAAATGTGATGCATACAATTCCCATTTTGAAATCAATGATCATGATGGTAACCAGTAGGTCAATATGACGACCTTATCCTACGACCCTTATCAACCCAACAGTTGTAACCTGTGACTATTTCATGTTACCTACTAAGCAACAGAGCTGCTACTGCTTCCATGCGTTAACTAATCTTCCCATCGTTACCATTTTTTTTTCATTTATCTGTGCATAAAAAGGATACAGGATGCACCCATTTAGTCATCTCAATCCATTATCTTCTTCCCACCCCATATCTAGTAACGGTTCTTCTATTTTATGACAGCCATAATAATTTGCAGTATTTTTTCCTTGCTCAACTCTGTTCATTAAATGCAGCGCAACTTGAATCAAAAAAATTTTCGTCAGTGATTCACCGGCTTCAGCGCAGACAACAAGCTGTATCCTCCCAGACAGGAAAAAAAAGAACATTTTTTTAAAAATCATTTATTTATGCGACCGATCAGACCATGGACCACATCGCATAAACGTTTATACTTTTTTGTATTGTCTATCCATGCAAAAGTGCATCATGCAAAAATCCATTTTTATATGGAGCATTGCCGAATAAAAAAAAAGTATCCCACCTACCCACCGTTTCGTATATGTTTTTTTTTCTTTATGAAACATTCTGACTGGTCCGGAGGTGGAATCACCTGAGCACAGCGTTTTCATAATCTGCCTAGCCCTGTTTTTCGTGATACGTGATGAAAAAAAAACCTTACTCGTCGTGTGCAAGAAAATAGTTATCAGACCGTCACAAAAACAGAAACAAGCACAGCATTGCAAAACTTATCAAAACAATAACAAATCAGCCTAGAATTTACTTGAAGCTAAAAAAGTACTAATATTGTTTTACTGTTTTGTTTACGAAAAAAATGTGTCTTTTTTTGCTATGATAACTTTCTACAAAAATGTCAAAGAAACGGAGTGATTCACACGGTTTTAGTGGCTGATTTGAAAATATAATTTTGGAGTGATAACAAGCATGGTTCTTTTGTGATTTTGAGTTGGAGCTGTATCATAATACCTTCTCGGAAAAGGAAAATAGTAAGTTGTAAACCATTTTTCATACAAAAGGCAAAACACGTTTGCACTCGGCAGTTCATTGGAATTGAAAGTTTTGTGAAGCTCTTTCTTTTTTCTACAGAAAACTGTTGCAACAAAATGTTTCTCAAGAATATGTATTATTAGATTGTTGTTTTACACTGAAAAATCCTCGTAAGACGCGTCATGATTTAACCTTAGTAAGTTCATTGTCTTGTTTGAGTACAGCCGTACTTAATTTGCGGGTTTTTTTTACACGTGCGCAAGCTTTGCCTGACTAAAAGTTGGTCTTCGGTCTGCAGATTGGTTTACAACTTTACGTTCCAGAGGAAAGAACCAATTCTAGCCATGATTTATGCCTGGAGTCGTAATAATGGACGTAGACTAATAGTAAAGTAACTGTGGCAACGGTCGATGACGTAATATTTGTACGTGCAAGACAGAAAAACAAACTCTTTTTGCGAGAATGGCTCGGAATTATCTCTGTAGTTTTTCGTAGATAATCACTGTGCAAACAAGTTCCTACACCGTTTTGTTATTCAAAGATTTTGTTTTGTAAACATCATATTACTTTTGCACTTATCTTTCTAATCATTAATCGATAGATCATCATCATCACGATTATCATGTCCATGTCCCATACAAATTGCAGTGTAATTTTGTGCAATTATAGTTTTTGTCGATGCCTGACCACAGATCGTGGCAGTCTGAATTGTTTATGAATGATTAGTTGATGGTGACGCAACTGCAGAAACAAAACGCGTTTTCGTCCTATTCGTCCTTCTGAGCGATGTGTGTGTGCTAAAATCTATGATCTGTTTGGATTCATGATAAAGTCGTGATTTGGTCTTAATATCTTAGCAGCAGCACGCTTCCAAAATTTAGACTTTTGTAGAGACGTAAAAATATTATATTTCATATTTAGAGATGGTGAGATAGCCCAGGTCAGAGGTGAAAAGACTTTAAAAAAGAAAGATTCATACTGTGATCACGTTGTATTGCCATTGCGTACAAATTACTTTTGCAAAAAGGTAAAAACTGAATCTAGACTGGCGGGATTGTTAGCATTTACGACAGCAATCAAATGATACAAGCTACATGTAAAGTTAAAATTACAGGTAAAATGAAAATTAGACGCAGATTTAAAAAAAAATCTAGACTCTTGCATAAAAGTAGCTCATGGGTACAGTTTACACGTTACGCAGTTTAAATAGACCAATTTTAGGGATGATTGATCATAATAATCAGGTTGTGTATGATTTTTTTGGAGTGTCGTACCTAGCATGTAAAATAATTCTGCACCGAGATAGGATTCTATAGGTATAGATTGACCTTGTCTTTTTTTGGTTTATAGGGAGGAGAGATTGCTGAACTGTCATTATCGTCATTAAAAATTTTTGATAGCAGAAGAAGAAGAGCTTATTTTTTAATAGAGGATTCCGTTTTTTTCTCTCTCTACAGGATTTGTATGCGAAATACTATGCGTGGATTGTAAAAGTCGTCTGTTGCTGGTGTGTGGACTCAATGGAGGATTTGGTTTTGGCTGCTGCTGGGAAGAAGTTCATGAAGTTTATGAAGCTGGAGTTTTAATGTGGACGCACAATAGGTCGAGATAAATCCTGTAAAATTTCCAGAAACAAGAGAGTATTAGGAGACGACAAAAGATGGCTTGTGTTTCGAGTACCTGCTGCAGTCACAGGGCGACTGGGACTTCAAATTTGGTACAATGGAGTAGTCTCCATGCTTCTGAGCTACCACGTAAGTGTCATGGCACTAAAATCTTTATAAATAAAAAATTATTCTTTCTTATGCTAAAA
This sequence comes from Akabosia matsudoensis, assembly GCA_019593645.1. Classification (NCBI taxonomy): domain Eukaryota; kingdom Metazoa; phylum Arthropoda; class Collembola; order Entomobryomorpha; family Paronellidae; genus Akabosia; species Akabosia matsudoensis. Next base: position 20,286 of record VICI01000320.1, read on the forward strand.
ATTTTTCAAAATATTTGGAATTGTTGAAGATTTTTGAAAGAGCTTTGAAATAATAGGATGAAAATGGCTATGAAATTGTGTAAGCCCATTGAATGGTATGGTATTACAGCAATGCCCTGGTTTGGAATGGACATTGGTGGAACTCTGGCAAAGCTAGTTTACTTTGAGCCTACGGACAATACGGAAGCTGAGGAGGCACTGGAGGTGGAAACGTTAAAGAATATTCGAAAGTACCTGAAGAACAATAAATCGTATGGAAGTACTGGTCACCGTGACGCCCATTTGCAAATGGACAACTTGATTATTGGCGGGCGCAAAGGATGCTTGCATTTCATTCGGTTCCCTACCTCAGAGATGGAAAATTTCCTGGAACTGGCGAAAAACAAAGGAATGGCAACGCTCTCGAGTACGGTTTGTGCGACAGGGGGAGGTGCGTACAAGTTTGAGAACCAGTTTGAGTTTGAGGTTAACATGAAGCTTCACAAATTTGACGAGCTGGACTCGCTCATTCGGGGAATTGAGTTTATTCAGGCAAACAACGCGGATGAGTGCTACTATTGGGACAATCCGAAAGGAGATGGAAGCAACTTCATGAAACGCACATATGACTTTCGCACGATGAGATATCCCTTCATGGTAAGTATTGAAATCAAGAAATTTCAATGAAATTGGCAAGTACTAAAACTTAATAGCTAAAATGGTTACTTTATTTCTGGCAGGTTGTCAATGTTGGATCGGGAGTAAGCATTTTAAAGGTGACAGGACCAGGAAAATTTGTACGTGTATCGGGAACTAGGTGCGATTGTGATTACCTAACAGAGTTCGTTTGTTTTGTTTCTTTTTTTCTTCTTTCGTGACGTTTTTCTAACTGTAAAGTATAAAAAACATAAGCTTGTTCTCTAAATAATAATAATTTTTATGTTTAAATTTTCTTTTGTTTGTTACCAGTCTCGGTGGTGGCACATTTTTTGGCTTATGCTGTCTCCTGACTGGGTGTTCCACTTTTGAAGAAGCAATTGAACTTGCTTCCCGGGGCGATAACACTCGTGTGGACAAACTCGTGAAGGATATCTATGGTGGTGGCTATGACAAATTTGGATTGGATGGAAATCTTGTTGCTTCCAGTTTCGGTCAAATGATTAGCACAGAAAGAAGGCAGAAAGTAAGCAGGGAAGATCTTGCAAGGGCTACTTTGGTGACAATTACGAATAATATCGCCAGCATAGCGAGGATGTGTGCGTTGAACGAGGGGATTTCAAGGGTAACAAATTTTGTTGAAATCGTTGAATTTTAGTCCTAATTTATGTAATGTTTTACTAAGATTTAAAATTTTCATGCCGTAGGTCTTGTTTGTTGGAAACTTTCTCCGAGTTAACACCATTTCCATGAAACTGCTTTCCTACGCTATGGAATACTGGTCAAAAGGCGCTCTCAAAGCATTATTCCTCGAACACGAAGGTTATTTCGGATCTGTCGGGTGTCTTCTTGAACTCATTGCACAACGCGAAGAAAACATAATTCAGCAGGAAAACCTTCGGAGTAAACTGGCCACCACATGCAACGGATCCTCCTGTTGCCACCTCACTACCTCTTCCCTCCCAAACTCCTCGACAACCAGTAGTAGTCCTAGCATATCACCACACCGCAACAGAAATCATTCTCATAACAATTCCACATGTTCCAGTGACGACCCTGCGCTGGACGATGATGATCGTCAGTCGACGGAAGGTGAAAAGTAGACTTTTGCAGTGAAAAAAACTTGCTGTCGCTATACAAGTAAAAATAATAACGCCGCCTCTAAAGTGTCCACACAGTTGTTATTGTATTAAAAGTTTGTCTCCATTCCAAAATGTTGGAGTTGCTAGATTAACTAAACTTTAGTATTTATCTTGTGTATATATCTGTATAGAAAACAAAAAGTATCTCTGCAGTGGTGCAAAAATACTGCGACCTTGTTTTGATAGGTCCAAATGAAACGCGTCAATCCATACATATCGTTAAGTCGCAATGTTAAGAAATTTTTGTTTGTGACAAGAAACTGTACATTAAGTAGATTATTTTGTTGGATTACTGATTGCTAATGGTCATCGGTTATTATTTGATGTGTAAAAAAATTAGTTACTAATAGTTTTTGTCTTGTTGATGACGATGATGAATCTGTGATAAAAAAAAAACAAAAGATGACACATGCTCTTTGGGAATGACCTGGAAAAAGAATTCATGTTTGGGAGTTTAAAAAAATCTAAAAGTTCATGAACATTATCGCCCAACTTGATATTTTGCTAGAAAAAAAAAATATAATCGTTATAAAATTTTGTTTACTTTAAGCCAAAACACAGTTCAGCGTTTAAGAGGGAGTTTACATAAGTCCATTTGAATGAATACAAGTAGTAAAACGAAATAATAAAAATGAGTTTATCTCCCACTCAACTTAAACTTTCATTCGTTTTCATCATCAGATTCTTCTGTACTATATTCTTGACTCTGTTCCGCTGGCTTCGCTGCGACACTCTTTGGCGTTGTGAGGGATCGGACGGGTACTGAAATTGGGGCGCTTGGAGCTTTCACGGAATTAATTTCATTGTGCGTACTCGCCACAACATTAAGAGCAGCCCGCGATAGGTTATTATCTGTGGTTGCAGAGGTTTCTGTGGTGACCATGGAGGACTCAGGCAACGAATCATATTTGGTCGTTGTGGATCCATGATCGTTTTCCTCTTCAGTCTCTGGCGGTTCTACTGTTGATGATGCTGCGCTGAACGTATTCCGTTCCAAGAACCGAAGTGGCTTCAGAACCTGAATTAGTGGAGATGTTACTTTGGCAGCCAGGACGTTTTGTTTAGCGCTTGCCTGCTTGGTTTTGTCGAAGTGCTTGATAGAGTCAAGCGAAGATGTACTAGTTGGTAGAATAGTCGGAGTAACATCTTTGTCAACAATACTCTCATGAACAATTACATGATCGTTAGCGAAAGGGGACATTGCTGGCTTCCTCTCGTGGTGACCCGTTTGCGTCTGACCATCTTTGGAATTAGAAGATCCGATGGAAAACCTAATATTCGGAACTAACTTGGTTCTCTCTTTATTTTCCGGCACGACAAATTTACGTCCTCTTCCTACTACGTTGTCAGTTTGATTTGTATCAACCCATGGTTCTTTCATGATCTGACTCTTTGAAAGATCTGTTATAGATGTCGCTGTTTGCCTTGAGGGCCCAAAGCCTTCAATAACCCGTTTGTACCCTGGTTCCATGGCATTTGCACTAGTCCTATGTATATTCCTGTAATGAATCCTGGGGTTTACACCGTGAGACTTTCGATGTTGCTTAGCAGCTTCCGGTATGTACTTACTATCCCTGGACGGTCTAAACTTACCTACAGAGCAAATCAACAAAAACGGTTTATAATTTTGGTAACAATATTTTTTAATCAGATTTAAAGTCAAGTATATACGTTCGTCGTCATCCAGGTTGACAATATAAAACACTTCCATATTGCCTTCCTCTTCTGATGGGTGTATTTGACCAGGTGCATCCTCATAATCGTCACGAAGGATCTCTATTTAAAATCTCCATAAAAGTTTGGTTTGCACGGGGAGTAAAATGGGCTAACAAAAAAGGCTACCTTTGAACCCGTCCTTAACATTTTCCGGAAGCGCAGCTAAACCCTTATTGCCTCTGCCATAGTCTTTAGATCGCTTTGTCTTTCTTCTTCTGTCAGCTACAGGTTTGATATCAGGTGCAACCTTGCTGGTGACCTTTGTCGGCCCTTCTGGCATCGATTTGCGTGGTAAAGGATACTCAGGCTCTCTCCTTACGACTGCTGCTAAATTGTTCGAATCTTGTGACTTTGAAAGTGCAGGCATAGCATAGTCATAATCGTTTGGGTAGAAACCTATTTGTATGTAAGTGTTCCAAAGTATAGCAACAGTTACTGTCATTAACTTTACCATTACACTTCTCTTGAATGTTACTAACCCGTATTCTTGCCGGCCACATTTTCATCGTGATAATTATCAACCATACGTGCTCCCCTATTCCCCTCATAATCTTGGCTTGTATAATCGTTTGAAGGTAAATGATTCCAATTTTGGCGATTTACCTTCAATATTCCATCCGATTCAGGTGACGACCTAATATCTGTGGGTTTCTCATCGTCATCGACTAGTACAGGAAAGGGTATTGATCCCTCTGTGGAAAAGTTAAAACAATTTAAGAAGACCAAAGCTTAAATAATGGAGAGCTCTTGCTTTTACCCTTCCCAGATTGAGTATTAGTTGAAACGGCAAGGGATGCGATGCACACAAAAATTATATCAGCTAAAAAATATCCCGGCATCATCTCTCTTAATGTAGCGATAATAAATCACTATTCAAAATATTCAACATGGAGTCAATTCTGAAAAGCCGAGTGATTAATGGTTTTTAGAAGAGTGTAAAATTGATGGCGCAATTAGTAATTATCTATTGTTTTATTTCATTTGAAAGGGCAGACAAAGTTTTTCATGCAAACCTTTGTTCAAGGAATAGCCCTTGCATGCAATAAAATTTTATTCTTGTCGGCTATATTGAAAGTTGCCATACAGCCGAAAGCGGACGTGTTGTTGAGGTTTAAATTTGACGTGTTGCTGTGAACATATGTTGAACAGGTGAAAGTGAAGTGCTACAGACCAGTTGGTGCAGCTGGCAGTGATTTAAACGGTAAATTTGACAATTAAATTTAAATAATCATCAAAATGTCGAACAACGATTGGGAAGAGGTTAAACGTTTAGCTGCTGATTTCCAGCGAGCTCAGTTAACAGCAGCTTCACAAAGGTTTGCAAGTCTATGAAAACAAATGCTTTTGAAATTTCTTACAAGAGCGACGTGATTTTAAATTTTAAACCTTAATTGCAGGCTGACTGAAACCAACTGTGTGGAAATTGTCAACAAGCTAATTGAATTGAAACTGTTGGATGTATTCTTCACCTCGGATGGAAAAGAATATGTTACCCCTCAACAATTAAATCGGGAAATTCAGGATGAACTTTACGTTCATGGAGGTAACCTTATCTTGTGAACAAATTTGTACCTTACTGAATTCGCCATAACAATAATTTTTGCTTTCTAGGCCGCCTTAGCATTACTGCATTGTCACAATCCCTTGGTGTGAGTTTATCCGTTGTTGAATCTAGGATTACAGACCTCCTCCGTCAAGATAAGACTTTGCATTTGGTTCTTGGTCAACTTGTAACGTCAGCATATCTAGACACACTTTGCGAAGAACTTGATGAAAAACTTACACAAGATGGTCTTATTTCTGTGTCGGAACTTTCGAAAACATTTGACCTTCCTGGAGATTTCCTCCAAGATCAGCTTACAAAACGCCTGGGCAAACTCCTTCACGGTCGGCAAGACGACCAAGATCCGTCTCTTATTTACACAGAAACGTTTGTCCGCCGGAATACAGCCCGAATCCGTGGTATCCTGTCTGCTATCACAAAACCTACTCCAGTCAACCCGATACTTTCCAAATTTTCTAATCGCATCCCTGAAAAGTTATTTTTCAACATTGTCGACCGGCTTCTTGCCTTAAAACGGATTGATGGAATTATATCTGGTGGAGGAAGAAGTAGCTATTTCATTCCATCATGTCACTCTCGAGCTCAAGTTCAATGGATTGAAGGCTTCATGAATGGAAACGGTTATGTGGACTTGGATGCTGCCGGCCGATTGGGGATATCTGATCCAAAGGCATTTATCACGACTAGATTTCCAAAACAAGAGCTGGTGTTTTTGAAGAGTGTTGTTCTCGGGGACATTCTTTACAAGCAAGTTAAAGAGAGTGTAGAAGATAGCTTGGCGAGTCCTGGATGGATTGACGTGTCCAGTGTGCTACCTGTTAGCGTTAATGGGGATGATGTCCAGTTGCTCTTGGATTCGGTGCTAAAAGGAGTCAAAGACGCGGTTGTCTTTGATACTTACATTGTCCAGAAAAGTTTGATTCAAAAGTTACGAGGATCTTTTACAGCATTGATGACCGAGCGAGCAACAAAAGTAAGTGTGACTAACAAGTTAGGCATGCTTTATCTGATTGTTTACGAGCAGAATTGTATTTAATAAATTACACTTGTTTTTAGGATATTGCAACTGGGAAGTACATCCAGGTCGTTAATGAAGCCAGAGCTCTGGAGGCAAAGCAAAAGAATATAGATGCAGCTGATGATGGACCAAAGGGTGGAAAGGTAATTTCCAACATTACCATTGACAGGTATCCATGCTTGTAAAAAATATATTTGGATAACTAGTTTTCATTGGTTGACTTTATAGAAAGATGACCGTCGTAAGAAAGCTGCTGCAGGAAAAGCAGGAGGAGGTGCTCAAGGCCGAGAAACTAAAACAAAATCGACCAAAAAGGTACGAAATTGGTTTTAAAACACTAATAATAGTTTTTTACACCCGTGAATTTTCATTTTCATTTTTTTTCTTTTTTTGTAGAAATACATGGCTGGTAAGAACAAAGACGACTGGTCAGATTCTGATGATGACGTGGCCCCATCGAAGGCATCCGGAAAAAACGCACAATCAAATCCCACTACTGGAGGTGATAAGGGTAAAGGAGGGAAAAAAGGTCCGTCCCAGTTGGAGTTCATCTCGCTGTCGGACATCACTAAAGCCATTTCAGCAGACGAGGCCTTATCTGATTCTTCACGGGAGCTTTTGCAAAGCTTAGCTCAATATATAAACCCATCTCTCCATGAAGAATATCAAAAAGTGCTGAAAGTGGAATTCGACAAGTTTATGAGTGAAAAGTGTGGTCGAAAAAGTCAAGAAGAAATACTCGACAAGCTGTACAAGCTCTCCACATTCTTCCAGTTATACTCCGAAGGTCTTGAAAGTTTCGATGGCGACACTCGTACCCAACTTGAGAAATTTCTGCTTCGCTCCTCTGGTCAGGAAATTATTTCCGAGGCAACTTCATTCATCCTTATGGAAGCTGGGCTTGACGATGAATCCCAAGTCAGCCAACTTCCAGATGGGGCCGTGAAGGATTCTCTTCTTCAACTGGGTAAAATCCAAAGCGCTTTTGACTTTCTCCAATCCCTCCAAGACAAGGTGCTACCTCCTGCGAAGAAGTCGGCAAAGGCGACGCACACTCAGAAAAATATTATTCTAGAAGCACGACAAAGTTTGCTCCAAGAGTTGGAAAATGCCAGTGAAGACCCTGCCTTGTACTTGCATATCGCGACGCTTATCATTTTCTCAGGAACAACTCAAACACTGCTCCAAGCCTCGGGAAAATTTGTACCCCAAATTATCTCTTTCTTACAAGGAAAAATTGACAAAGATGAGCACAGCTTGTTGAAGGAGTGTCAGGAAAAGGTCGTCGCGATGATTAAAATGAAGAATGGCCCGGGTAGCCAAGAAGCTAAGGAGCAGCTTGCAGAAATGATGCCAAAGATCAAGGCAGTTGTTGTCAAATACAAAGAATAAGTTTGGCTTGCATTGTTTACTTGCATTGTCAATGTACGAATAATAATACAGATGTAAATGGGATCGTTGAATACAATTATAAAATTATGTCTGAACTTTTATGCATTGTCTTGAGCTTCTTCAGTGACTGTGATTTTATAGCGCAATATTTTGGATCGGAATCTGCTGTATGAGTTGTCAAAAATTAGGGTATCTGTAAAAGAAGCAAATTTAAAGGTACACTACTTGAAGGCACACAACAACGGAAGCGTTACTACTGGTAGTAAATACTATCAACTTACATCGCCCTGTCGTAGGACAAATAATACTGCCCATGTGCGGTTCAACGTGCGAATTGACCTTTACATATGGAACTAAAAGTTTCCCTGCTTCAGGGGATTCAATCGAAAACCCAATGTTGTGGTTATCCGTCTTAAAAACCCAGTTTAGCCGCATTCCATTACTTTCAATATCCTGGCACAGCTTAAATGACTGTCCTGGCGATATAGTTACGGCCAAAAATCCGTCAGCATCTTCTGCGTCCCTTTCTTTGCGCAATGGATCAGAGTAAGCGTCTCCTCGGGAGACGTTTAGTATCTATGCCAAAGCAGAAACTTGTCTCAGGATGTGGTTGAAATTATGTCTCAGGAAAGGTTAAATCTACTTACAGGAACCTTAGATGGTCTTGTGCCACCAAGTCGAACGCATAGCTGATCCTCGTCTATTAAATTGAGCAATGCTGGTTTCCATTCTCTTTCATTTGAGGAAATCGTCACCTTTCCAAGCGTAGTCGAGTTGAGCAGGGGCTTTATCACGTTAAAGATGAGGTTAAACACGCGAGGAGCTGGGTTGCACAAACATTTTCATGAATATAGCAATAATCATTAAGTGTTGCTTAAGCATTCTTCACAACATTCCTTTTAGAAGCTCACCGTCTACAACAAATGCAGATTTTAGTGTTTCTGGATAATTCTGCTCAAAACGACGCACTGTTTCCAGCACTGTGTCAACAGCTTGAGCACTCGACATTTGGCGAAAAGCTTGGAATTCATCGGGAACCATGATGCATATAAATTGAGTGACAGGAACCCCTCTTATTGCAGAGCTTTCTTTCATCGCCTGGGTTACATGGAGAAATAGCTGGTCCACGTATTTCACGTAGTCATGCTTCAATCCAGACTCGCAAAGTTTACGAACATCCCAAGTTCCAAATGGGGCAATCAAAACTATAAACACATATCTTTCTCGTTTACAAAAGATAGTATTCCAACAAGGATTAGGATTACCTACGTTGCTTGATGCATTAATGTCGTACTTACTCGGACATCCTTGCTTATCAAAACCAGCCACATCGTATTTATACTCATCCAGAAGAACTTGTGGAGGCTCCCAGTCAAGTAACCCGTCAATTTTGTTAACTTTTCGCCATTCCAAGTGCTGCTCTCACGTAGTGAAAATTAACACCAGTTGCTTATTATAAATTTTTTTTGGCAGGCATAAATTTTCCTAGATTTGCATCAATATAATTTTCTTACTTTCCGTAACATATCTTCTGATTTGGTCAAGTTGTGATTTCTCGCCCGCAAAAACCGCAATAGAAACATTTGTGTGTCCTTTCCATTGTCAAAATTCAAATCGTTCAGCTTATTCTGAAACTAATGTTGCCAACTTGCAATTACTATTTGTTTACTCATTTTAAACTATTAAATAATTAGTGTGACACATATAAAGTTCAATTTACAAACCTGAGTGAGCAAGTCGATTTCCAGAGTCGTTGGTGCTGCCATTTTGAAAAGCAATCGTTTTTTGTTCTAGAAATCCCATAAAAGGTCTAGGACACCATGAGTCTACCAATTTTTTTATTGATGTACTAGCGTCACCAAAACCACTTGTTGAGCCACACCATTCACTAATCTTTCTAAAGTTACAAGTAAATATTTGTTCTTATTGGGAAAAAATTTCTATTGGTCACCGACAATTGCCCTAAAAATTTAAGATTGAGGTTGTTTTTGTAGACAGCCACTAAAAAAGTCTTGTCAAGACGATAACCCTATTGGACGTGAACTTCACCCCACCAACGTGCTCCCTGTGCTGATAATGACGCTATAACAGCGAAGAAAAAAAACTGTTCATATAAAAAACTTATTTTTAAGAGTATTACATATTACTTCATAAAATCTATACTACTGCTAAAATCTGGCCAAAAAAAATGCAGCAATGCGCTGACCAGATTAGGTATGTATTGAAGATGACCTGATTGCTAGAAGAAAATACCTGAAGAGAATGGACAGGCTTGTAATGTAAAGAAGGAACCAATCAGTCCAAAAAAAATATATCTTTTGGCTGCGCACAAGTACAGGGTGCCGAATTACCTGAGTATGGCCAGTGGGTCAGCGCTGCGAAACATGTCATAGTCTAAGCTTGGAGTAAGATAGCGTGACTCGGCAGGTGTTAAATGCATAGTGCAAAAGGGCAGTTAAGCAGATCGTTAGAGAGAGGAGGAGAGAGACGTAAATGACAGCAAACATTAACTTACTTTTAAGTTGCCTTGACAAACCTTTATTTTTTTGTGATTAGAATGGAGAGAGCAGTAAAGCAATGCTAATTAATTTTTATAATGCTAATGTAGATTGGTCAACGTGAGAGATGTCAACATAGCCAGAAGCGTTTTTTATGCATAGGGCCTATAGCTAAATTATTACCGATGCATATACCGATGCATAATAACATAGACTGATTTGAAATTGTCACATTGTGTGTACAATGTACCATTGGGTGATTAAGGCTTAAAGCTAACTGCTGAACATTATTAAGGACCATTAGGAAACGACAATTTATTCATGCACGTATATTTAGAAGTTTTATGGATGGATACAATCGTCTTGCAAACAGTTTCGTCCATATAGGTGCGTGTTAGATATTTAGACTATTATTTGTTTTTTATACTTTTTATTTTAAAAACTTGGGATTTAATATTGTTTTGTACGGGAGTATAAGTAAATATTGTAAACATAAAAGTAATTACGCTACTCTGCACATATCCCATAATCCTTGACCGTGACCAAATGGTCCAAGTCTGTTTTAATTCTTCTTATTATGATTTATTTGTAAAGTACCTACTTATCTGCTAAAGCATTTCTTTGATTTTGATCGAATTGGTATTGCTTGTGTAGTCTAATAGCTGTACTACCTCAATGCGGGAAGTCTTAACGAAGAAAATGAGAACAAAAAAAAATATTATAAATTGCTCCTGGTAATTTATGTTTATCATAAAAATAAATCAACAGCTTCCTCTATATCAGTATTTCCCACGAGAAACCTGCGCAGAGTGCGCAGACGAAAATATGACTTGTTGTGTTGTGTGTAGGAACACGTTTTACAAACTAGGACTTTGCAAAGTTTTGTTTATAACCGGTACAAAACTAAAAACTGTGGAGTTCGTAATGTTTACACTTTTTCCAACATGCCGGTTGAAATTAAACGTCACAAGACCGACAGAATATTTTGTACGGAAATCGTTAACACATGCAAGTTTTTGCTGTATTAAGGTATAATTACACAATACCCGGGACAAAAACCATTTGCACAAGAAGAAACCATTTCAAAGCAAGGATAGATTTGATTTATCGAAATGGGAATGAGGAGATGGTCGCCATATTGAATGACATGTTATCGGATCATGAATTGGATGTTGGATTGAAGTTCTTAGCTGCTTCGTCGTTGCGAAGTCCAGATCATTCCATGTTTTTTAACAATAATATAGCTATTTTTTATGACTTCTGGAAAAAAAATATCTATTCAAAGTTCAAAGTTAAGGGCAAACATTAGGTACCTAAGTTATTACTATTATCCCCTACCCCTCGCTGTAGCAAGTCAACTGTTGACTGTGGACTGTATTTAAAAACTTGTTTCAGTTTTTTGCTGGCGTTTTCAAGAACCGTATTTCAAACAAGAAAATAACAATGCTTCGAATTTTCTTGAGACAGATAACAATTTGCTCATATATGATTTTATTCTAGAAAATTCCATGTACATACATCATTCCAGTAGTTTTTGTCTATTCTACTCCACCTACTAATTTTTCTGGAAACACGTCATTAAACATGAATCCAGTTTCGTAATGCATATGTGTGGCAAGATTTAAAGGTAAAAATTTTTCGACAACGAAAGACTAAACATTCGTTTTGGACAATTTTTTAAGTAAAATATTTACAACACTTGGTCACACTCGCATATAACATCTCACCTGGTCAAGAAAATTTCTTGTGAGATTCCCACTGCAAAAATGTAAGAGGTACAAAGAAGAATTGACAGAAAGTGTATTATAACCATAAGTAAAAACTGCATTTAAACTTTTTTATATAACCAGCAGTTGTTAGTTAGTATTAAAGTGTTATTTGTTTTTTATTCAAAATCTTGACGTTTGCAAGCAAAATGCTTGTAATGAATCGCAAGTTTTTCCCTGTTTGCATAAACAAGAGGCGACTTGGTGAAAAAGTCTCATCTTCGTAATTCCTGCTTTAGCTTTCAAGTTCAAGAGTTTCGTCGGTTTAAAAGAAAATTACAGCCCTCATTTGGAAAGTTTCTCATAGGATGGTCCATGACTCAACCTTTTTTACATTCATGCCTGTATGCGCTAAAGGTTACAGGCTAATTCGCTGTTTTAAATGTTAATTGTTTGACGAAAATATTTAATTAATATTAGGCTCACCTTTACACAACCGCATGTTGCGACATGTCTATCGTTTTGTGAACTCAGCTACGGAAAATTCACAACATAATGTCGGGAGGGAGGTGATACTATAATTTTTTGAAAAAAAAAATCTTAATAAAAAATAAGTAGCCTTTTCAAAAAATATTACATCAAACCAGTTCAGTTTGTTGGTTGTTCTATATGGCTTGGTACATGTATTCGAGATGGCGATTAAAAGGTTGTGAAGATGTGCGCATGTAAATGATAGCTGCAATTTTAACAGTCATAACTTTAAATGCAATTTACACCTGGTTAGTAACAAGCATCCACCACTAACAACAACAACAACAACAAACTAGGGTGCCTATATAGAACACGAATGCATTAGTATTTATGAATGTGACCTTGAAAACATAATTGCAAATTTTATCAAATAAAAACATATTTAGTACTTATTAAATTAAACGTCTTGATTGTAGAATAATTGTTCTATTTCCTTTGCACATAAAAGATTCGCATCATAGGACACCCGTCGCAAAATGCCTCAATCGAAAACATTTTCCGTTAAATGACTGTAATTATTTACATCAATTGACAACAATTACACAGAGCTTTCTTAAATTTCTCTAGTCGGGAAGGAAACATTCTATTAAGAAAACTATAATGCTCATGTACAACACTTTATGTGCGCATTAAATTTCAAAATCATGCAGAAACAACACATCTTGTCTCAAGGTAACATATTGTCAGCCATCCAGTTAGATTTTCTGTTGAGGAAGTTAATCCCTGGCTAAAACGAAAGTTAGTTAAAGTGAACCACGTATAAATCCGTGTGCTGCTAGAACACTGGAAGCCCATCATCACCCTTCCTTCCTCTCTAAAAAATTGTTTTCAACTGACGCAAATAATAAATATATGTAACACATAGTTCCAGCTCGTTTCCTTCTTCTCACACCTGCCTCTAATCAATCGGAAACACGTTTTTCCCTTGCCTGAGGGTGTAGACTGTAGACGATTTAGTTTCTTTTGCAAACCACCCATGCAGCTAGGCAGCATGTTTAATTAATTTTTAATAATCAACTAAAATCATTATAATCAAGGCGATTATTTTAGGACGAACTCATTCGGGAGCAGTGAGAGCATCAGTCTTGGTGTCGTCGACTTTCTCGCATTATAAATTGTCAATGAATAATACAATGATCAAACGGCAGTTTTTCGGACATAATTGCATTTCATTATCAATTCCAAGATAAACCAAAACACGCAAAATCATTGTTATTGTGTAAAGTGAAATAAACACGGTTTTTTAAATACCTAAAAAGCAACAAGCACATACTAAGAAATTTCTCAGGTAGTTGTGTTGCTACGTAAAGAAGAGACAAAGGGCGAACGCTGTTTCATCGTACACGTTTAGCGTGTGGCTCTGTTTTTGTCTCTCCACCTTCTCGGGAAAGAGGATAAAAACCTGGTAAGCTTATCATCTCGCTGTTCAGTAAGACGCTTGGCACTTGTGAGCCTGGTGACCAACAAAACTGTTAAAGACAAGATAGCTGTGTGATATTTGTTGACGGTTGTCAGTTCATAGAGAATTCCAACCTGTAGCGATAGTCACTCGAAGAGTTTCTTGTTTTGCGCTAAGCGACATACATAAAAAAGTTGCTCAAGGGCTACAAGTACACGTCTCAAGACGCCGGCTCGGTGGTCATCAATCCTTAGTATTTTGTCAGGGGTAAACTGATACGAAAAACTTATTCATGCATACGATTTTTCTTCGCTTTAGTAATTGAAGAAGGACAGTTTATCAAGATTAAAGATACATGCAAGAAATAGTTCAGTATTTGGGTGAGACTTTGAGATTGAACCTTTGGTGAAAATTGGTGACAAGTATACGGAAAAAAGTGAATTGCAACCGGTTTTGTATGCTAATCAAGTGATACTTTCAGTATCACTTCAGGCATTAACTTGAAAACGTGTATCGGAGCTGAAAGATTTTTCAAAAGTTTTCTTGATTCATTTCAATAACGTGAGGGGTAAGCTTGAAGTAGACGAAAAATGGCAGAACTTACTTCACAGGAAATTGAGCAAGTGGAAGAGGTTAGATTATAAATTACGACTAGAATTTCAAATTGTACAAAAATATTGCTAACTAGGATTGTCATATTATAATTGCAGCTCAGGAATAATGTTTCCGATTTGTGTATCGAAAGTCACCATTTGGAGACGAAGAACTTGATCAGGTTCCTTCGTGCCCGCAGGCACTCCATTCAAAATGCGGAGAATATGTTTAGAGCGGTAAGTAATCCGACATTGATAACATCCGTTTAGTTATAGAGAACTGCTAAGCATACTTTTCAAATTTGTTGTTACAGCAAATTGAATGGCGCGACGAGTATGACATGGACAACATTTGTTCATGGGCATACCCGAAAGAATTCAAGTCGTATTGGCCGTGGTCCCTAACTGGGTTCGATGACTTGGGTAACCCAGGTAATAACCGATGATAAAATGAACTTTAAAGTTCACTGTTCGCACTCTGCCTGCATATAATGATCTTGAAAAGTGTCTTTAATAATCCATTGTATGAAATCCACAGTGATTGTCCTCTCAATTGGCAGTTGGGACCCAACCAAAGTCAGTGGGAATTACGGGGATTTTATCAAGTATTGTTTCCACTCAATTGAGTCCGTTTGGCGAGTTATGCAGTACAGGTCGCGCGAGGAAAAGTCGATGAAACAATTCAGCATTATTGTGGACCTAAAAAATCTCAGCTTCAAGACAGTCACCACGATTGATGGTACGTTAACCTGGATTGTGTAAAAAAATCTAAACATTTGCAATTTTTGACAGCTTAACTTTAAGTTCGATTTGGTATGTTTTTCGACAGCTATGCAAGGCGTGTTGGAAGCTATAAAAGCTTTTGAAGCCAACTATCCTGAGACATTGCGTGTGGGATTGCTCATTAACGGTATAGTTTTACTTGCTATTATTTTCGTTAATGAAGAATTATGTTTCTTCGTAAAGGAATTAGTTTTGATTGCGTTTTTTTTCTGATTTGTAGCTCCGTACGTGTTTGAAATCGCGTGGAGACTCATTAAGCCGTTCATTTCGCAAGAAACCCACAATAAACTTCAGTTTCTTGGGTCTGACCCGCGCACCTGGAAACAATCTTTGTTGAAATACATGGATGAGGACCAGTTTCCTCTGAAGTATGGCGGAAATTTCCCCGACGGTAAAGAGGTGAGTAGTTCTGTCCCACTTAGTTTTAAAATGCGTCATACGTTGTTCGTCATTGGATTTTAATTTTTTTTTGTTCTGCACATTAGATCAAAATTGAGAACGGTTGTGCCCAAGTGAAAGGTGCCAAGTCCAACAGCAACAACGACTACATTTGTGAGACTCTGATGAGAACAAAGATCTAGGAGTATTATGTTGATATGGAATCAGTTTCCTGTTTTCAGCTTACCATACCGCCAACAACATGTTTTTAATTAGTTACTGATATTTTTAATGTTCTAATCAATAGTTATATAGATACGCACTGAAAGGTTTAAGAGAAGAAAAACAATTGTGTGATAAGTTATGTGATGCTAAGAAAAAACACGATATTACTGTAGTAGCTGTACATACTTTGTATTAAACCAGACTTTAAATACAATTATTTCATACCTATTTAAAAACAATTACCTAATTCATATTTTGGCCATCATTTCGACATTATTGCGGGGGATTCCATACATGCTTAACTGGCTGATCTCATCTTGCCCCCTAATCATGGCTATGTTTTCAAATTAAAACCAAATCATGGGAGAATTATTGAACCAAGGATTCCTACCATTCTTGACCGGAATGGCTTTAGTATAGTTAACGATTGCATAATTTATCTGATGTACGTTAGTCTGTCGTGCATCTTTAAAAAAAGCTTAATCAAAACACGAATGACCTACCTGCACGAGTAATGAAATGATAATTGATAATATTATTGGACTACGTCTGCAATGAAATTTCACATCTCATTCCCCTACACGCAAGTTCAATAATGCAAATTACAATGTTTTTAGCCAAATAAAAATAGTTTCATTCTGATTTTAACGTTTGATAAAGCTGCATCAGAGCCATGCTTCGGTATTACAACAAGTTACCATGGCCAGTGCGAGCGGCCAATCCCATAATTTTCATAGCCTCTGTGATACTTTACTTTCATTCAGTGTTGCATTTTAATTTGATGGAATTTTTGGGAGTAACTTTCTCCGTCGTAGCAACATTTTACTGGACCTTCCACTTATTTGCATTCCTTTACAGAAACTGGATTGGTATAGCCCTTGGGCATTCTTTTGATGTTTCCAAAATCGAAGGCTGGGCTGTAGTCACTGGAGCCACTCAAGGAATCGGATTGGCTTATGCTCATGCTCTAGCCAAAAAGGGTTTGAATATTGTCCTCTTATCAAGATCGCACGATAAGCTGTCAGAAGTAGCGCAAGAGCTCAGTGAAAGATACAAGATCAATGTAAAAATCATTCCGATCGATTTCACAGGAGGAGCTGAAATTTACGAAGAAGTTTGCAAAGAACTGAAAGATATTCCTGTTGGAATACTTATAAACAATGTTGGAATGTGTTATAGCTACCCAGAATATTTTGGAGATATTCCTGGAGGACGAAAGTTTTGCCAAGATATAATAAACTGTAATATTTTATCGCTGGCAATGATGACCAATATTGTTCTTCCTGGAATGGTTGAAAGAAGGCAAGGAGTTGTCGTCAACGTTGGATCATTGTCTTGCGTAATTGATGTCCCATTTCTGTCTTTGTATGGGGCATCTAAAGTATTTTTGGACAAGTTCACGTCTGAACTGGAGTTGGAGTACAGAGACATGGGGATCGTTTTTCAAAACGTGATGCCTGGATACGTCGTTGGGCCAATGAGTAAAATCAAAAAATCTTCGCTGTGGGTACCAACCGCAGACGAATTTGTGGAAAAGGCTATAGCAGCGATAGGATTGCAGTCGAGAACTGCCGTCTGGGTGCCCCATCAACTGATACACTTTTTTATGAGAATGGGACAATTTTTCAGAAGAGATGGATCCTCAGAGGTGAACAAAGTTAATTGCTGATTTCAACTGTTATGTTGTGTGGGAAAATTCATAGTATCTAATCGATTTCTTTGTTTGTATTTAGGTCTCCCGAATAGTTGGCAAACAGCTATGGTTTTACGGGAAGAAAATCATGATGATTAGAAGCAAGAAATCAGGCTGAACTACAACCACCTAATTACAATGTAAATCAGTAAATCATTTCTATTTAATGAATAGATATATACATAACACAGATCTTGAATTCAATTATTTCATATGTAAAAGTCAAGAAAAAAGCATTAAAAATCGAGATACAGTACACTGCTCCAAAGTCTATAACCACCAACTAAACTTGATATTTTACATAATTGAATAATACTCAAATAAGGCATCTCTTCGCTGCACCCAATTTTTTTAAAGATTAACGTATCCGTAGCCTAAAGGGGCAACTTCATACAAAAATCCCTTGACGATAATACTAATCCACAGTCCAAACTTTTAACTAGTAGAGTTGTCTAAGCATTAGCATCTCTTAATTATTTCAGTTCCAATATTTTCATTGCAGTTCTCGGAAGTAGTCCAATCGCCATCTCTTGAAATATAGTACTTTTTCATTTTAGTTCCAAGACCACCATAAATGTCTGGGAATTGGTCTGGCTCCGCGAGTTTCAAAATTGCTTCTTTCCACTTTTCCTTATCATTGCCCACAAAGTTGAGTTTTGCGTGAGTATGCTCGGATAAGAATGGCTTTATCAATTTCCAAATCAATTGAAATGCCCACGGAGCTATTACAAATACAAAAATAAACGTATTTCAGTAAGACAGACATTTACCGTATTAATTGATCATAATTAAATTATGTATAGAAATTCATTTCCTCCTCACCGTTTACCACTACAGCAGCTTTCACCGTTTCCGGGTGATTTGCTTCAAACATTTTCAAGCACCGTATCGCCGCTTCGACAACATCAATACTTGTAACTTGTCGTAGAGTCAGTCCCTCTAGGTCCACAATAGCCACACATTGTTTCAGATGATTATGCCCTTTTGACATGCGCTTTAACAGTGTCCATAGTCTTTCCATATGATGCACAATGTACTTTACAAAATCTTCTTTGTTTCCAAGTGCCATCTCCTTTTGCATATCCCATTTACCAAATGGCGCAACAAAGAGTGGATTTCCTTCACGGTCAAAGCCAGTCATTCCGTAGAAAAAATCCTCATCCCATTCCTTTGGAAACTCATATTCCCACAGTAAACTTTTTACGTTTTCAGTCGCTTGCCACTCTTGATTCTATCGATCAATTAATCATATTTAGTATTAATCTTTCATTTGATCCATTCACATGACTTTCTAACCTTGGGATTTCTAAACTTACTTTTCGAAACATTGACTCTGCCGCATCCAAGTTTCCATTTCGAGCTAAACAGGAATGTAGAAAATCCAATAAAACTTTGGTACAACTGTTGTAAACTTGTTTAATTGATTGCAGAATCTTTTTTATATTTCACATCCACTCCACTCCATTTTCATTCCATTCTCCGCATCAGTCAAAGACAGTCGTGTTTTTACAGTTTGTCTTAAAAAATAAGTGTGTCACGAGACAAAAGAAATTAACATAAAAAATGTCCTCTCTAGCAAATGACAAATCTCAAAAGCTCCGTTCCAAGAAACGGAAATTTTGGGGATCGAATGTATTGGGTTTGCAAAGGCTGACTTGAGACTTTTCGTTCCATTCGAACGTGAATGTTACACAAAGATGCGTGTCTGGGTGACATATTCCATTCTCCGCATCAGTCAAGGACAGTCGTGTTTTTACAGTTTGTCTTAAAAAATAAGTGTGTCACGAGACAAAAGAAATTAACATAAAAAATGTCCTCTCTAGCAAATGACAAATCTCAAGTTGCCCCAAACTTCCAGGTTTCTGGACCTGTTTCAAGTAGTATTCATAGTAAATCGGTTATTGATATGGATACTAATAATAAATCCAGTGATAAAAGTTCAACGAATGCTCTCTTGCATGATATTCTGGACCAACTTAAATTTATCCGTTCAGATTATCAAGTAGTTAATAAAAAGCTCGATGAGATGGGCAAAGAACAGATACACCTAAAGTCTAAATTAGAGGAAAGTGCTAGTTTGTCTACAAAACACATCGAAAAACTTGAAGGAATTAATAAGGAGTTATCACATCGACTTGAATTTCTAGAATCAGAAAATGAATTCCTTTATCGTTCATGTAACTTCCAAAACTTGATATTACTTGGTTACCCAGAAGCGGAGGGTGAAGATGACAAAATTCTGAGTGACCAAATATACGATTTCATTAAGAACTTGACTGGTCGTGACACTGCAATCGACACAGTGCATCGTTTTAGAAATATGCCATTTCGAAAAGACTTTCCTCGTCCAATACGGATACGTTTCATGTGTCATAGTGACAGAAACCAAGTCTTTGAGGCTCGTGTAAACCTTCCAGACAAGTGTTACTTGAATGAGGATCTGCCTCTACGCATTCGCAACGATCATAAAGCTCTTCGCAATAAACGTAATGAGCTTTCTGACAATGGGATACAGGCCATAATTAACTGGAAGGAGCGAACAATTAGTGACCCTGTAAATAAATGCGATTACTATGCGCGTGGTGGCGTTCTTCATAAAAAGTCATCCGTACAAGTGGCAGAGGAGATACAAGTAGACAACAGTCAGCAACCCCATGATGATACATATGGCGGACCACCTCCATGTAAACGTGGTCGGCAAGACTCCAGTTTGCCTTTTTTAGGCGGTCGTCAACTAAGAAGCTCAACCAGCAGCACCAATACACCGTTAGAAGCAAAAGCATCAACTCGAGGTGGAACAAGAGGATCAGCAAGAGGGATGCGAGGCAGAAGCAGCAACAAGTAGGAGAAAATGGAGCAAAAGTTCATGGTAATAATGTACAAAACATTAAAATATGTCATGTTAACGTACAATCGATTAGGAACAAATTTTTCCGTGTATATAGTTTTTTAAAATATCATAAATACGATGTATTATGCCTAACAGAAACACTTTTAGAGTCTAAACACGATTTACCTCATGTACCAGGGTATGACCTACATAGGTTTGACATAAGTAAAAAAGGTGAAAGAGGGATTTTAATATATGTGTCGGATAAATTTAAATCTTGGAAGCTTACCGTAAATGATACCAATTTGACTTATAATACCGAATTTGGAGCTATAAAGTTACAGTATGAATACAAAAAAAGCATTTGTATATTAGGTGTATATAGACATCCTGATTACAATAAAAATGTAAGAAGTATGGACTTAACCTGTTTTAAAGAGGTTATAGGGAAAATAAAAGAAATGAAATGCGAGGTCATTGTTGCTGGTGATTTTAATTTAAGAGGGAACACCATAAACCCACTTCTAAAATATTGCAATTCTATTGGCCTTACGCAGATTGTCAATAAAAACACCAGAAAAAACAGTCTACTAGATCTTATTTTCTTAAGTGAAAGAACCAAACTAGTTTCATGCAAAATTTTCGATGGGTTTCTTGCTGACCATCTAGCTACCCAATGTATTTACAAATATGAAAAATGCACTAAGAAAAGTAAAACGGTCATTGTAAGATGTTTTAAAAAGCACCAAACGCAAAATTTTACAAAAACTCTCAACAATGAATTTTTAACTAACTACAATAGCTTTGATGACTTTCTCTATAATTTCAATAGGATTTTGAATAAATGTCTGCCAGCAACCAAGAAAAAAATACCTGAAAAAAATGAAAATGTGTATGTATCCAATAGGACAAAAAAGATGATAAAAGAACACAGGTACTTATATCGTCGTAGTAAAAAATATCCAGGTCAATTCAAATTAGTTCTTAAGAAATCTTCCAGAGAAATTAAAGCCTCAATTTGTAAAGATACAACTGAAGAGATAAGTAAAAAGATATCTGAGACTAAAAACTTGTGGAATGGCCTAGGCAGAATTATTGGTTTTAAAAAGAAAGAAGTAGCCGAAATTGATCTTGAGCCTGATGATATCAATAACTATTACGTAGAAATTTCAACCAAAGACATCAATGATTCTACCATCTTACCAGTAAAACCAGAAAATCTTGGTGTACCGAATGGTATAAATTTCGAGTTAAAGCAGTTCAGAGTTGAGAATGTAATTAGTGCTTGGAAAAAGATGCGTAATCACATGAGTTTGTCAAATGATCCATTAGGCATTTCTAATAAAATTATGAAATTTGCAATGGAATCAAATATTTTTGTAGTAGGTCTAACTAATATATTTAACTTGTTCCTAAAGAATGGTCAAGTACCCACTGTTTTAAAGTGTACTAGAATTACCCCTGTGCCAAAAGTACCGAATGCAGTTTCACCAAATCAAACCCGACCCATATCTATTCAGCCCATTTTCACAAAAATACTTGATAAATGTATTGCAGAACAAGTAAATGAATACTTTGTGAGCAATATGCTTTTCAGTAACAATCAATTTGGTTTCAGGAAAAAAATCTCTACAAGTCATGCATTATTGAATGTTGTAGATTTTCTGTGTCAAAAACTAGATGAGGGAAAAATTAGCTTAGTCACTGCCCTCGACCTTCAGAAGGCTTTTGATAGTATAGATAGAGATATCCTCATACATAAGTTGTCATGGTATGGGATCAGTAATAGACTTATTGAGTCAATCCTGACTGAGCGCTCCCAATATATTCAGATTGGTAAAAAAAGATCTAGTACAAAATATACATCACGAGGTATTGCACAAGGTAGCTCGGCAAGCAGCCTTTGGTTCTCAATATACATAAACGACTTACCGTTATGCGTAAAACATTCAAAGATAACCTTGTTTGCTGACGATAGCACTACCTATAGTGCAGGAACTTCCACTGATGTTAATATTTTAGTACAAAACGCAAATTCTGATCTTCATAATATTTTTGAATGGTTGCGAATGAACAAAGTAAAACTTAATGTTGAGAAGACTAACTATATGCTAGTATGTAACAAATCTGCCCGGAAGATGTGTGAAAATATTAGTTTAAACATAAATGAAATTCCTATAAACAGAGTAAAGAGCGTAAAAATTCTAGGGATTACGATTGATGATGAGCTTAATTTTAATGAGCACTGCCAAAATGTCATTAAAAAATGCTATCGTTCTTTATCGCTACTATACCCTCTGCGTCGTGTTTTAGATACAGAAAAGAAAAAAATACTTGTCGAAGCTCTAGTCTTTAGTACACTATGGTATTGTATTGTAATTTGGGGACAATATATAAGCCAACGTAATAAATATGCATTAAATAAGATAATTCGACATGCTGGGAGATTTGTTTTAAACAAATTAAAATTCGACTCAATTAGTAATGATTTATGTAATTTTTTGGGCTGGTTTGATTTTAAGACTAAGTTAAGTTACGAGATCTTGATCATGGCCTATAAAATGGTATACACGAATCCACATGAATTCATTAGAAATTATCTTAATTTTTCCACGAAACAAGTAACCTCTACGCGTAAGATGGATTACATTGTGCCTGACTTTAATATCAAATCAGGAATGATAAAAAAGTCCTTCAAGTATTGTGCTGTCAAGGAATGGATAAAGCTACCAACCTCTGTATTAAGCCATGTACCTAATAGTTATCGATTTCAATTAAGTCTTAAAGAATTTTGTAAAAACTCATATGAAAAATACTTAGAAGAAAAAGAAAACAAAATTGATGATGAGTGCACTCATGAACTGGATGATGATGATACACAGTAACTGTATATGGATTAAGTGTATATGGATCAAGTTATGTTGTGATAAAAAGTAATGTATAAATATTAGTAAAAATACTTGATTTTGATTATTGAACTCCCTTTTACTATTAATGAATTATGATATATGCGTATGATTTTGTCTCTTCATGTAATATGCCAAATTTGGAAATGATGCGGACAATAAACTTATTATTATTATTATTATTATTATT
>VICI01000321.1:0-43481 GCA_019593645.1 Akabosia matsudoensis
GTCCAAATCGGTCAAAGTATATGGCCTCTAGAGCACCGACAGACGGACAGACGGACAAACATGTCCAAATCATTACTTGCCGAACAAAGTTCAGCTTCGTAATAAATAATCTCAGTGACCATGCATAGGTAAAGGAAAGCTAAAGGCATTGTGCATTAAGTATCCATCACTTTTTCTTAGCCTTCGGCGTGCATCCTAGAATAAAATGAAGTGCGAGTGCGAAGATGCTAAATAACATCGCGTATGGCTTCTGGTGGGATTTTTTTCTCTTTATTTTGCGGATGCTATTACAAAGTCTTTATTTTATATTCAGTCATTACGGAAATCGTTAAATGCATGAATATTGGCAAAAGGTCTGATCAAGATGCATGAGTTTTGTACGTCCAAATGTGAAATGAAGAGTGACAAAGAAGCCGAAAACTGGATGAATAGGTGGGCAGGTTACAATTCCAAATTTACTCGATGACAGGCAAGTGGAACTATTTAAAGTAGAACACTTTAGCCATCCCCGAAAATCCCTTTAAGCTTTCAGTTGATTAACATGAAACACATGTGCCGCATGAACTACGATTGCAGCACTATTACGGCTTCTCTCTGTAGCCTCACACGGAATTATCAAAACTTCAAAGAAATTTCATTGGCTCATGAAATCAGCGCTGCTGAAGATAGAAGTTACTTAATACGGAACATCTTGATTCTCTCCATTCTTGGCAAAGCAATGGAGAATAGTAATGATACAATGGAAGCACGTCACGTTTCCCTCTTTTTAGTCTTGAGACATGTCCGAATCATCAGCTCGCCAACAATATGTGCTATCATCACTCAACTAAGTGAAGTGTAATGATAGCAAATAAATTCGACAAGCAACAGGGATTTTTTATGGTATCATCTCCTATGTTTACTCTTTATCCGCATGTTTCACTCCACTTCGTTCCCTCTTTATCCACTCTTCATTACCCGCATTCACGGATTTCTTTTTTTCTGCCTCCACCCTCAATCCTCTCCTCATCGAACCACTTATATACTGTAACCCAGTACCCATTTTCATGGGACTCAATATAACGGTCGTCATCTTCTTAAGATTTTCTTCAATAATGCCTTTGTTAGAATGGAACCTCGATGTAATTTACTTTTCACATTCCTGTTGCTATAGACTTTTTAATATGTGTATGGCGTGTTGTACGCGCAGAGTTTTACAACTATACACACGTATCATCCTGGCGTCCATAAAAGTGACACAAATCACTCTTTTAACAAATATTAGCTCTGATTAATCTCCCTGATGTAGCAAACACAAGAGGAAAATATTTGGCGAACTAGTCATGAGATATTTTGCTTCAAGTCTCCTTGTAAAGTCAAGTAAACAATCTCGAGAGCACATCAGCCATTTTTTGTGCACCCTTGTGTCTCTTATTATGCTCACTCGTCGGACCATGGTTAAACGAGGGAAATTGTGTGACACGTAAATTGATATCATTTGTGCAAAAAAAGAGCGAAAAAATGTTGAATTGTATATGGAAAATGGATGTGCGGTAAAATGTGCCTGTACTGTGAGGGGGATCGAAGAGCGGTGTTATGTGTAGGGTTTCATCAGTTGTAATGGGCCACTGTTGATACTCGGGTGCTGCTGATGGCAAAGTAGATAGGCAACTAAAAAGACATTCATCTTGCCGGAAACAGGAAACTGTAGTCTCTTTTCAGCTCTCTCCAGCTTGATGGCTTGTGGAAAGTAAAATGCTCTCTTCAAATGTGCTTTCACTTGACTTTCCCACTTTTATAGGGAGAAAGTAGAAATGAAGTGCATAATAATACTGATAATAATGCTTTGTCCTTTCCCTCTCGATATTATACATGTTTATGATAGTGAAACAAGACGAGGAATTTTTCACCAGGATTCTAGCCACATATGATTTCCAACGGAGTGAGCGATTTTCGGGGACAAGGGACATTTATTGAAAGGGGTTCAATATGGGCAATGCCGAGAGAGGGTAGAAAGTGTAATTAAGTTTTCGATATTGCGAACAGTAAAAAATGATTGTAACTTATATTTACAGTTCTAACCTAACAAAGTCATGCAACTTCAATGGTAAATAGAGAAAAGAAGCAAAGTGAAAATTTCATTTATTAAATCTTGCAGGTGTGGGCTATACAGTGGCATTGATTGCGTTCTATGTGGACTTATACTACAACCTTATAATTGCATGGTCTCTTCGATATCTAATTGCGTCGTTTACGACAGAGGACCTACCTTGGAGCTCTTGTGACCATGAATGGGCAACACCTAACTGTGAGGCTCTGGTATGGTAGCAGACATATAACCATACCAGATACGATAAAAAAGCTACGACAATATATCACAGACTTATTTTACGTAAATTACAGCCATCAAGATCAGGAGGGGAGAATTCAAGTAATACAAATAGTACAGGAAACACAACTCCAGCGGATGAATATTTTCAGTAAGTAAATAAAATTCAAATATCTATTTTATTGGTAACCTATGATTTCTGGTTATTTACATGTTTTTTATTGGGTTTTTTAAACAAATTACTCATCAGCAACTACATATTAGGGATTAGCGGTGGCCTCGACGATCTGGGATCTATAAAGTGGGACCTAGCCTTGTGTCTCTTCGCAGTCTATGTAATCTGCTATTTCAGTTTATGGAAAGGGATTTCCACCTCTGGAAAGGTGAATTTCGCAAAAATAAATGAACTTAACTACTCGACAATTTTAAAGGTTCTCCTTGCATACGCATTCCCTAGGTGGTTTGGTTCACTGCCTTGTTTCCGTATGGCGTCCTTTTTATTCTTCTCATTCGTGGCATAACCCTCCCTGGAGCATTCACCGGAATCACGTACTACTTGAAGCCCAACTTTAAAAGAATCTATCAACCCCAGGTGAACTTTTCTCCCCAATTTTACTTGCATGTTCCTCTTCAGATTATTGAATAACTGTCAACACTGGTTGCCACTCAGGGTATACACACGTATACCGATTTTTGCCAAAAAAAAAGGATTTGCTTGCGGGATCATTACTATTCAAGATTTACTCTCGTGACTTATGTCCCGCAAGACACATTTGTGTTTTACAATTTCACCGTGGCCACCATATAATGGCGACAATGAAAATAAAATACATTCCATTAAGTTCCTCCCAGCATTCGGCATTGCGAAAGGGTGATGAATGCAGGGAAAAGTCTACCGAAAATCGTTTTTAAGAATGATTGTGTAGTTTTTTCACGGATGTGTAATGGAGATTTCATGTTCTTCCTTTTTCTTTTAAATGTAACGAAGAGAATGACTGATGACCAGACACACGTTTTTTTTTGTATCATAAACAGAGGCAACAAACTTGTATTTTTCTTAGAGAGAAATGCTAGCCTGCAAAAATAAATCTAACCCATTTACTCCCGGCTCCCCTCTTTCTTGTTTAACAGGTGTGGGTTGATGCAGCAACACAAGTTTTCTTTTCCTTGGGTCCCGGATTTGGTGTTCTGTTGGCATTTGCATCGTACAATAAGTTCCACAACAACGTTTACAAGTATGAACGCGCTAGTCAATAGCAACCATGCAATTAACATTAATCAAAGTAATATACGGAATGAGTATACAGGGACAGGGTTTACCACTCCTCTCTTTTATTCCAGAGATGCACTTCTGACAAGTTGCATTAACTCGGCAACAAGTTTTGTCGCAGGTTTCGTTGTCTTCTCTGTTCTCGGTTATATGGCAGAAAGGAGCGGTAAGGAAATCGAGGTAACTTCTTTTTTTTTTTGTTCTTTTGTATCGCTAATTTGAAAATAAAACGTCAATGATAGTAAAGTTAAATGTACGTACCGATGAAAGGTAATAACAGAACTTTGTAATAAGAGTAGTAAGGATATAGCCAACTGTGATGAGATAGTGTTATCCGAGATTGTAGCAGAAGTTCACGCATAAGAGTTAAAATAGGTAACTGGATTCTAGATACATATGTTTGAAATTAAAGCCTGTTTTATCGCATTGCAACAGGATGTAGCTAGGGAGGGCCCCGGTCTTGTCTTTGTCGTTTACCCAGAAGCGATTTCTACCATGTGGGGATCTCAATTTTGGGCAATCTGCTTTTTCATGATGCTCCTCACCCTTGGACTGGATAGCTCGGTAAGGTCTTCTTTATACACGAATTTTGCATCTTTTCAACTTAATTCATATTTTTTTCTGCAGTTTGGTGGCTCGGAAGCGATCATTACCGCGTTGAGTGACGAGTTCCCAATGATTGGAGCTCACCGAGAGCTGTTCGTTTTGTGTTTGTTTTCGATCTACTTTGTTGTCGGACTCGGGTTGTGCTCTAATGGAGGATTTTATGTGTTTACCTTATTGGAACGTTATGCTGCCGGCATTTCCATTCTTATTGCTGTTTTTACTGAGGCAATTGCAGTCTCTTGGATTTACGGTGTGTTTATTTGCTTTTTTACTCTCTCCTTTATCAAGTTACTTGATTTTCTTCTGGCATATCGCATGCGTGTTTAATGACTCTACTTACAGTTAATAGAAAGTTCAGAAGAGTTCTGATTTCCAAAAATTACAAATATTGTAGTTACGCCACACGTCTCACGACGGTTTTTGCTATCTTTATCACGCGTAGTTTTTATTTATTTAGCGTGCACCATTGCAAAGCTTGACATAAACCCCAAGTCCTAACCAAGGAATAATCACATTCGTTCCCGGAGCCTCCTTATTAAGCTTTGCAGAGCAGTAGCTTTATAAGCTTACTCATGGTCGTCGATCGGTATGCCGTCTGTACGCCTCTCCGCCTGCAGGTTCACAGATTCTTGAAGGTGCCCGGAATTTTATAAATGGCAATGGGGGTTCATTTTTGGTGGGATGATACCGGTATATGTGATATTAAAAATATCAAAATCTTTGGTCACCAAGTTATCCCCCTCTCCCACAGGGGGTCAAACATCAGGATATTACGACCTCTGTATCTCCTGAATGGTTTATTTTATGCAACTGAAACTTGGTATACGCTTTGAGAAATACCAAAGAGTTAGCCTCCAATATGTTTTGAACCTTAAAGATGAGCCCTTTACAGGTTCCTGCAGGTGCCCGAAATTCTTTCAAATGACAACGGGGGTTCAATTTTGGTGGGAAGGTTCAAATACTAAAAGCACGGGTAAAAAATCAGGATATGCTATAGGTCTTGCCAGGTTTTTGTAGGTGCCTTCACTCTAAGCTTGATTCTAGCTAGCATAATATCGAAAAACAGATCAATGATACGAGAAAATATTTTTATGTCCCTTCTATTTATTAGTTTATTTAAGACTTCTTAAGGATTTAAATCGATTTGAAAATACTGGAGTTCTCCGAAAGAATTCGAATATTCTTTGGTTGTTACTTGGGGTTTACTTTGCATTATACAAATATCTGTCCATGTGTGACTGCCATGTTGCTTTAATATATCACAATGGCCGGATAAAATTAGGCAAAGATGGTTAGTTAGAAGTACTTAGTTCACAAACTTGTTCACCTGTGTATCGAAAGCAAATTGAGCAAATGGGGCGCTTTTAGACCTATATACAGCTGAAAGCCGAGCTAAAAAATAGGTGTCCACTGACTACACATCCATACATGCATAGAAACGATAGGCAAATTATAATTTTCGCAGGCACACTTCATTTCATTGTATAGTGTTCTATTTCTCTATCACGTTTAATCAATCAATCCCTTAAAAGCCGTACCTTTATGGCGTTTTACGCACCTACTGGAGCTGAAGATACCTAATCTAGTGCGTCTTGAAATTGAATTAAGGCCCTTTTCTATACTTGGCTCACCCTGCATACTTTGAAGTCAATCGTTCTGCGCCTTTAACGAGATAAAATATATATGAGGGCCTTTATTATACAAGCAAGGGTCCTTAAACTTAAATCAGACTTTTCTTTTCATTTTGTTGTACCTGTATACGAAACGTATGAATTGTGATGAAACTTAGGATGAATTCAAACTTTTGGTGCCGCAAGTTTCCATTGATATGCTTTGCACAAAGAACTAATAAGCGGCAGCATTTTTTCATCATTAATTTTCTTGTAAGAGTAGGCGTTTGCGGTTACCAGAAATGAAGAGGAAAAGTTACGTAAATTCAACATAACATTCTGAAAGAGGTTAATGAAAATTGTGTACCATACCGTTGCTGCTTCCCATTTTGACATTTGTACTACATCGAGAAGATCGTATTCGAAATTTACCTTGGTTTTGTTTTGTAAAGGAATCAAACGGTTTGGTGCTGATATTCAAGAAATGATGGGATTCTATCCAGGATTATATTGGCGTGTGTGTTGGCGCTACATTGCTCCCTGCTTTATCTTGGTATTGTTTTTATGCATAATAATGAATGCCATAATTTACTTACAACTACAAGATTCTTGCTGGCGTTTCAGTTCATCATTGTTTTCGACCTTGTATCCATCACTAACGAGAAGCTGATCTATAACAATTACCCATATCCTGACTGGGCGGTGGGTTTGGGATGGTGCATAACCTGTTCCAGTATTGCATGGATCCCAGGAATGGCTTTATACAAAATTCTCACAACAAAAGGAACATTTCCACAGGTTTGTCAGCGCTAACTCATCCTTTACGTCAACCATATGAAGAAAATACTTTTCCTAACAACATGATAAATCTAATCTTTGATTACAGCGATTGAAAACGTTAACATGTCCATGGCGGGATCAAGTTCAACAAATTTCGTCGTTAAATGGCATTCAAGCTGAAAGTACTCAAGTTAAGAGTAACGTGAAAGGCGATCCTGTCTAAAATATACAGGAAGACGAAAAATCACAAAACTATCCCATTGTTTAAATGACCTAATGAAGCAGCAAGATGAATATTTTTCACCAGTAGCACAAATGGCACTCAGAACAAAAGTAAATAATAACCACATATTTTATATCCTAAGCATTTCGGATGGGAACCGGATACTGCAAGCATTTGGGTTTCCAGGTGATATTCACAGATGCATCCACTTGTGGAAATCGAGTAGGGTTAAAAGTCATAAATACCAAGATTTGGACAATGGCTTCGTCTGCAAAAAGTGTGTGTTTAGAATGCGCTGTTTCAGAAATACTTAGACTCCACATGAAAAATATCTGTTTGTTATTTCTTGAAATAAAGTTATTATTAAGTGTAATATGCTTTTAAAAAGTGTTGGCTCCCTGATACCAGCGCTAAATGCACACAAGCTCGGTAATCTCCTCATTTTATAGATTAAAACGGCTCTACTCACAGAGTATTCAATATTATACAATTAAAGAGTTTTATTGCTAGAAACAAACTTAAAGATGATGCTGTATGACGATAATTAGGTAGTTTGAAATAGTTAAATAGATATAGCGTTCCAACCGTAGTAATAAACATAATGTTTTTAAAATCATTTGTAGAGTCCAGTGATGTGAGATTTTTAACCAGCATAGCGGGACCAAATAATATTGCTTTAAACCTATCACGATATGTATTGAATTCAAGTACGTGCAGATCCATAAAAATGTACACCTAGTTACACGATTCCTCATATTGGTTCTAGCTCACTGATTATTGGATATAAAATACGAAATATTTACTTTAAAAAGTGACCCTGATAACGACTGGTAAAATTTGCGGCCAGATTTTGCCAAGTCGTCCAAAACAGTTGTATGTACACTGATTTCGTGAAATATTTCTCCTGTGCATTTTGCAGCCAGAAATGGGACAGGAGAGAGTAAGGCAGGGAGAACTTGTACGTAAATGGAGAAATGTTTCGTATTTTCAATAGGTCATTCATGGATACTTGCCCTTCCTGTGTTTAAAGATTTTTATGATAGCTATACCTATGAGTCATGAACGGTCTTGTATTCACAAGTATTACACACTAAAGTGTTTTAGAACTATTGTAAAATCTGTACTACCATAGTATTCTTCATGCAAACTAATTATTGAAATAACTTTTCTGTCATCATGGTGCAATGCTAGGATAGTTACATAAGCATTATAGGAGATATAAACTAATATTATCATTCAAGTAGACGTTATTTATTTGTACAGAAAAGAGTTCTATTCACTCGAACGGTTTACCGGTCACCATTGATTTTGCCCTGTGTAATTTGTTTGATCTAATACTTATTGCTTTGCTATTTAGAAAAATGTCAGAGTTACACTGAATTTTAAAGGTTACGTTACGAAGTGAATGGTGAAGTATCATTCAAAATCTGTTTTAATAAAAATCACATACAACTCATTTTATATGCAAGTATATGAAAATCCTTCACAATAAAAAATGACTTTTAGTACACATACTTGGGTGAAGAAGAGATGGTTTTAATTTTTTCTGGTCCATCGAACTTTATATTTTAAGATCGATTCCATTAATGTTGAATGTTGAGCAAAAAATGTTACGATCGGCCGCCATGACTTGTCTGTGCATCACAATGTCACCAGTTCATGTATCCTCATGCATTCCAATTATGTCTTCAAGTCCCTACCCTTATTAAAATTCCAATCCTGTAGAACTATGCAGGCTTTGAAAAAATGCACTTTTTGATTGCCATATTCAATTTTGTTCCGGTATAAAAGAATAAGAGATAACAATCTTAGAGACAAGTTTGGTTAGTGGAGCAGTACAGGTCCTTCACCCATAAGGAATCCATGTAACTAAATCTCCAACTAGTATAGAGTCATATACCTCACTTTTCAATGCTGAGCATTTTTTTAACGAAATCCTATTAAAAAGGATAAGGTGCAACCATATAGGTAGCCACAGTGCAACTCTCTAGGTAACATCTAACTTGTTTTACAATGCATAATCATAATTACCATGGTCGTCATATTTTTTTTTACTGTTGCGTTGCCGCACAAAAATTTGAGCATGCAGCAACAATGGTGATGGTACTGAACCGGATGTAAGTTCAGCTGCATTTCCCACGTCTGTGAGGAATGCGGTAACGCATCCTCGTCAAAATAGGTGGTTAAAGAAAATAGTGAAAAAAGCAGTATTTTTATATTTATCAATGAACTGCATCATTGCGAATTATCATTTATCATGATGAATATGGCTGCAGCCGTACTACTACTTAGTCTTGACTTTTGACAAAGAAAAGGAAAAGTGGATAGATTTACACGGCAAGGTTTTGTACAAAAAGATGCTGGCATAGTTGTCATACCAGTCGTACAAAATGTGTGTTACTTGTTAGGGGACCTAAATGAAGCACACTCAGGAGCCTTTCATTTGAAACTTGGCCTTGGCAGGCGCGACCAGTCAAGTTTTCCTTTGCATTTATTTATTTTGCAGATACCGTCATAGGAGTGGGGAAAATGTTTAACAACAGGTGCGACTGCGTGGACTGTAAAAAAGGTTAAGTCCTAGTGGAAATATCATCTTGTGCAAACGGATGTGTTTTTGTGTGAAGTTTCATCGGAACAAAAACTAATTACACTGAACTGTGTTCATACAGATTGCAATTGAGACAAAGTATATTGCATGACAGTACATATCGGTTCGAGACTTACGTAACAGGTAAGCTGATCGGCCTTGAAATCAAATCCGTACATCTTCCCTGTCAATCAGTTTCATTTCCAAACACAGCTTGATACCAGTCTCAACTGAACTGAGAGGCTATTTAAGCGAGGGTGGACAGTCTTCATGAACAAAATAACTCGCATCCGTAAACTAAACTTTCGGTTTAGTTTTTGTATCTTCTTTTGATCTACTTGGTTCGTCTAGCAATCATCAATTGTTTACTGTCAAGACTAGACATGTATTTAGAATGAAACGTGCTGCAGTAAGATGTTTCGGTAGCATGACGAAAACGATGAGAAGGCGTGCTTGGGCAGACTCTTGCAAAACATGCGCTTGCATTAGTGTAAAATGCTCGCTACCACAGGATATAGTACTTTTCAAAGCAGCTTCCATTGTTAGATCCATAGATCACCGTGCATAAAAGATACTACGAGCCGCTTTTTATTTTACAAGCCCCGACTACCACGAGGCATTTAGCAAATGACGTATTTAGTCCCGTTCTGTTTAAGTCGTGTTTGGGCTCAGCCTGCTCTCTCTTTTATATTCATTCCTACACACGCAACAATCAGAAATCCTCAGTTCTTCCTTCGATATACGATGTGATGTAAAATTGAACATTTAGAACTATGTATGTAAACGGTAGTACTGATACATCTTTGAATACTAGTGAGCTTGCTGTTCTTTTCAGTTACCATCTCTGCTTTGGAAGGTAAAACTGTTCTTTTTAAGCTTGTTAGATTGGCTAACACATCTCGTTACTACCCTCTGCAATCTGCGTTTTGCGTGGTTATGCTTCTCGGTTTCATTCATAATATTCATTGATAAATTTTTCGACCGATCTGAACAAGGCTTAGAATTAGGTCTGCACCTACAAGAGCAGCTTCATAAACGCAAATTCAACTTGTCAACCTTTTTTCGGTAATGATGAATATGCATCCTGGAATGAAGAAACATTGTTTGGAGACAAGACCAGATATTCTATGTAGTTAAAGTAGTTTTTTTGCTCTAATTTTTCGTTGATGCATTCTGGTAAGTAGATGTTTCGACAGGTTTAGCGTGGTGAGAATGTACGACGTTTTTTGTTGTGCTAAAACCGAAGTAGAAGTTTTTTGCTCCAGATTGGAAGGAATGTCAATGTGCACAAGAAGGTTGTTTGTAAAAGATTAAATTGTATGAACGTTATAAACTTGTGTATATTCACTTGACCCTTGTAATAGAAAAGTTTCACTCCAATTTTACTTTTTTTACAACAAGATCAAAGTTTTGCATTCATTTATTGAATGATGTTTGTTTACGTACATTACGTGGTTTCCCTTTCCTTTTGCCACTACTAAAGTGAATGATGTTTTTCCTCAGAGGAGGTGTAATGAAACATCCATATTGGCGAGGAGTAGAGTACATAATACTGCATAATATTTTTCGTCAATGAATGAAGCATGAATCATGAATGAAAAGTGATTGTATCATGTTCGCAGACAAAACTATGAATGAAAAGATGCAGTTTGAAGTATGGCTGTAGTATTTTCTTTCAAATGAGTCAGTACTGAATTATATATACATATTTTATGAAGCAATGGGGGAGAAGAATTAGTTATTTGGTATTGTAAAAGTTTTCAAAATTGCAGTAAAGTGGGAGTATAAAAAGGATTTGCGATTAAATTCAAATGTGGTTAAGGTAGCAAGTGAGTTGGTTTATTAGGTGATTTTACAAAACAAGACGGTAAAAGCCTTCTGTGTGTAACATTGAACATTGCGTTGTAACAAGGGTAGGCATAAAACAATTCATTTAATAAGATTCTAAACCTCGCAAGTCAGGCGTTTGGAGTTGCGGAAAAATTACTAATGCTAATACATGATTTTCCATTTAATTCAGACCACTCTTGCAGGTCAGGTACATTAGGGTCCAAAGCAACTACGAAGTGATCGACAGAACTATAAAGAGTAGTCGACATTACTGTTTTACTGATTTATCCTTGATTGAGCCAGAAATACACCTTACAAGAAAATGTCGAAGGAAAACCGAGCACATGCTGTCATTAGGTAAGTACGACGAATGCTGGCTCCGTTCCTTTCATGTTAATACTCTGTTAATGAATATTAGCGTTGAATTTATATGCTCTATCGGCCTAGATGCGTCATAACTTGCAAAGTTTGCTCAACATCTTAGCAACAGAAGCTTATCATTTATGGTAACTCAAATAAATTTTTAAAGAATGCAATTTAGCAAAAAATATAAGGCGATAACTGCATGAAGTTACCTTTTCTCAAACAAGCGCTATTTTGATCAACTAGTTCTCTTAGATGAGCGAATGCAACATTATTCTTAGGTTGTTTGCAAATCATTAAACTTGTGCATTGGAAAGTGGATATAGACAATTCCTATCTGTCGATGATATAAACGAGGGATGTAGAGAAGTTCAGAAACATTCCCATTATGAATAGTTTATCTTCCTAGCCAATTAATCACGGACGGAATAACTTCGGAGGGGTCATATCAACACACATACAAATACAATGTTTCCAAAAGTAGCATGGAATTAACGTTTGAATCAAGGTCAGAGAACTAATTAACATGCACAAGTCTGGAATTGTGAATTAAATACAGCGAATGATCGGACATTTTTTCGTAGTGCATATGATTTGGACCGAGATTTTTTAAAACTCACCATGAGCAAAGCATCGTCTTCCGTTCTTCATATAGACGCCAAAAACCGACGAGAAGCATGCGTTATTCACGCATGCAAATAGAAGGACACCTTGGAGATTGGATGACGTTGGACGTAGTCGAACATTTATAAAAGTCACTTACACATACTAATATAGCTATACTTAAAATCAGCCTTCGATACGGGCCCGAGAAACGAATTTCCCTGAGCTTGCCTAATCACCATATGAAGCAGAGCAACTAATAAATCGACTGACTAGCTCCGAACCATTAATAAACCTGGCAATACGTCAAATAAAGAAACTCATCCATGTGTGAAAATAATTCCTACAAAAGGTTACCGTCGAAACTCTAGTGAAGCAGTTGCACTGAAACGCTTCTATAACCATGTGTGAGCCTATCTTAAGCGTAAGTAACCTTATTATAACCATGTTTAACCCTATTTTAATGATTTGAAACTCTATGATAACTACGTGTAGCCCTACTTCAACCATGTACAGTCCAATCTGTCGATAAAAGGCCCCTAAGGGCTACATAAAAAAGTAAAGGCCACAGAATGACTTTTATTAGGAGGGGAAAATATGGGTTAAATACAGATTGGGTGACAGAAAGGATGGCTTTAAGGGTGGCCTAAAACGTTTACACAAGGGATCATCGATGGCAACGGTAATAGAGACAAAATTCTAATTGTCAACAGTAGCCGAATCGAGGGATAAAAAAAACAATTGTTTGTTCATTTATTCGTCCAGCCCTCAGCAACCTACGTATTGGTAGTGGAAAAAACTAATCTGTTCATGATCCAGGGTAGTTTTTGTTCATTTGTGCTGAAACGGTTGTATAAATAATTATGGCATTTTTTAAACACTTTATCCTAAAATAATAATAATAATTTTAGTAATAATTTATCAAGCAGAATGATTTCGAATATGAATATTAAATCACAGAGAAACCTCCAAATGCAAGCTGTTTTTATCCGTTTTCAGTTCTAAGGTATTTTCGCGGAACTTTTAAAGCGAACTTATCACGTGGCCACCGAAAACGCGATTTTACGAATCGGTTTCGTACTAATTGATCCAATAGTATCGATACGGAGTATTAAAAAGTTCGCCATATTCAAAATGCATTGAGCATGGTTACCAAAACACTTTTTATTTCCTTCTTAATAGACAGGCTCTATTATAGCCCGGCCTTTTATAGACAGATTTGACTGTACATATAACCCTATTGTAACGTCTTGAATGCAATGCACCATGCCGTAGTCGCAAGCAAAATTTAGAAATGATTCGACAGAGTTTGAGTGCGCGGAAAGGCGCCGATTTTAATCACCTTCAGATCTTATAATACACGTAGCCTACTCTATCATCTATAGACGTAATATATGTAACTCTCAAACCGTCACAGAGTACGTGTCCTTGCCACAAAATATGCATAACTTGTATGGTATACATGTTAGACTGTCAGCATAATGTTGCACGCATTTTTTAAATAATAACTAGTGTCGGTGACCGCTTCAAGAGTTTAAATTGAGCCAATTTACTTCGAAAGTTTTGGAAGTGTCGAATCAATGGCATTAACACTTACAAACATCCATCAATGAGCAGTCCAATAGAGTCCATTAGCCAACCTTCATCAATATTTTTAGGGAAATGCATTTTTTCTTCTCTTTGTGGCTTCGTGGTTGTCACTTCAACAACTATTTGAAGAAAAAAATGTGTCTACGCTTGTAACTAATTTATAGAATATATTTTATGCGACGATAAAAATCTCACAACAATCAAGGTAGTTTCAAGAAAAAAAGAGAAAGACTTTGAATTCGAAAAAAGTGACTATAATATGGCAAGAGTGAAGGAGAGACCGGATCCATTTTCGCTCAAAAGACTCGACGATTGCGGATGTAACCCAGATTTGTCGTCCTAGAACCTTTCCTCCTCTCACTATTTACAATACAGCTACAGCTAGCTTGCAAAAAGTTGCAAGCACCTGAAAGAATAAGGCACGCATGCGAAGAAGTAATGCAAGTTTGAGACGGTGAGACTAAGGAATGAATGAAGATGTGGTTGGTTCGAGGGAATTCCATTGATAATAAATAGAAACATGGTGCATGCCATTAAGTCAACTGATACTACCCTGCATGTAAAGCACTGCCTCATGATGAGGATGTTCGAAAATAATGCATTTGTGTGATACAGTAAGCAATGAATGGTTGGCGACAAGTGTGACATACCTGGGTGACGTGTGCATCAAAACAGTATGGATATTTATGCATCCTGCATGTGATAAACAAAGAATGTTGGTAGACAAAAAACATGCACAAGCGTCTGGGATCGAGCAAACGAATTACGTAGTAGGAGCGGCTTCATGATGATATAGCCAGTAAACAAACTACAATAAGCTTTCAGTTT
Source organism: Akabosia matsudoensis (assembly GCA_019593645.1). Lineage (NCBI taxonomy): Eukaryota > Metazoa > Arthropoda > Collembola > Entomobryomorpha > Paronellidae > Akabosia > Akabosia matsudoensis. The sequence goes on from VICI01000321.1 coordinate 14,599, forward strand.
CCTCAGATAAACTTACAATAGGTGTAGGTGGATACTTTACATTGCATAAATCCGTTCGCACGACGAAAATATGCGTTAAACAGCCAAATCTATCAGGTAATAAACCCAAAGACATTCGATTGGCATTCGATTGGTCGACGTCATGCTGATATCCAAACTCCGATGAAGTCATAAGCTAGGCTAAGTTTGCAAACGAGTTTCATTAACATGTGACAAAGCAACAAAGCAAGCCTGTTAAATCATACTTCTGCAAGGTCTGATTTTGTTTGGGAAGGCAGCCAAAGAGAAAAGAATTTTTCTCCCCTAAGTGATATGCTTCGAAAATGTAGTCGCAATTTTGAAGTTGACGCAACACCCGTTGGTCTTTCAGTTTCAGCAAACATGTAGGTAAAGTAGCAGATCGCCACCCCGTTTCCCTTTTTCGGGCATAAAAACCCACAAGTATTTTCCAACGACACTACCATGCACGATTATGACGATATGAATATTGCTATTATTGCATAGGAAATGGAAAGTGGTTTTAGTATTCTGTACTGTATCTTTTTAGTTCGTCTTATTGCTAAACTGTAGCCATTGGTGTTGCCTGCAAACGAATCCGTGGATAGATGAAGAAAGAGCGAGTTCATTTACGCGGTTCATGCAAATGGTTATAGCACTTGCTGATTACTAATTAATTACCCAAGTAGCGGTTCTCATAATCAGCCGATTTATGCAACATACTAAAAACTTGGATGGTTCGAATGTTTATGAATTGAGGCACGCAATATTTAGACTGCCACGCCAGCAAGATGAACGAGAGAAAGAGAGAGAGAGAGATTTTGGCTACTCATATGTCTTCTATAACCGTGGACCTTCCTCCTTACTCTAATTGCAAAACACAGTTAATGTATTTTTAATCGCATTTATACGTTAAAACATATTTAAAAGGTAGTAGACTCTTCAATTAGACTCGGTCAAGATAAGGATACAACCGATACGCTAATTACGCTTGACACGTAGGTTTGATAAGCAGCTTTTACACTTTGGGTATCACAATATAACTTCAGATTTTAGGTTTTAAAAAAGTTCTTGTAATTTTAAGTAAGCGCAAGCCCTTGTAAAATGATATTAGTGTTAAGATTCAAACCTAACATGCATTCCTCACATTTTTTTTGCGATTTTTTGCAGAGACGTTTTCTCCACCATATCTTTACACAGAAGCAGAAGAAACAACAAGGGGTGTGTGTGCTGTTAGAGAATGCAAACAAGTTGCAGTTTTGCATGAGCACACTACCGCCTTGTATGCAAGATATGAAGAAGGTCGAAAAGATTGTAATACCAATCTTGATAATCCTGACGATTTTGTAGGCATACCGCTCTTTCATTCATTGTTTTAGTTCCTGTTTAACATTATTTCACAAATTCTCTTCACAATCTTCAAGATGATTCCCTTTGTAGCTTTTAGAACGCTTTTAAGGTTTTTAATGCTTTTATTTCTCTTCATTTTTTTTGTCTAAAATTGCGTTTCTTTCATCAAGCAGCCAACCTGTCTAACAAGTTACGAAAAAAAAATATTGCAAGCATCCTCTTCATCCTGAGTATTGCCAGTTAACTAGTCTTCCCTTTCCGGCTCCTTTCATCGCATTCAGTGTTGAATCGATTGTTGAGGTGTGCTCATCACTGCCACTCTTTGCAAAAATATATAGGCTCTGACTCTTTTCTAGTGCAAGTGTTTTCTGAGTTTACCGTGGTTACATAAAATATTGTCTGGTGCGAAGTCATAGAATACTTCAGATGAAAATATCAAGCTTATGTGTTTACACCATTCCATTAAAAATACCCTCAATCCGCAGCTCATGTTTGTTCTTGTAAAATAGATTCTTATAATTACACCGGGTTGCCTGGACAAACATCTTCCACGTCTTTAAATGACCAAGTAATAAGGTCCTGAGTTAGATTTATCAATGGTAAACGCATAAAAAAGGGCATCCTTGATTGATAGATGGTATGGATAGCATTGGTAAAGGCATTGCTGATGGCTGACATTAACACCTTTCCAGAAGCGGCAATTGGCAATAATATTGCAAATAACCAAGCGTGAATTTTTCTTACGCTCGAATTTTTCTTCTCTTTTTTTGAAAATTTAGAGAAAGGGAAAGGAGATAACAAGAGATGACTGGAATTACATGTGGAAATTCAAATTTAAATAGGCATTTGTTAAAGTTTTCATTCATAGTGAGCAGCATTGTATACACATAATTCTACTCTGGGAAATTCTGCAGGATGTTTGTTTTCGCGTTCCCTATGAATTGCAGCATAATACGACATGTCTAGCTAATATAAGGTTATTGCGGTCACATTTTAGTTTGTTAAACCTTCGTTCAATTGACAAGTCAGAAAGAACTACTTAAATTTTTGCGGTTGTATAAAATATTAGATTTAGCTGTTATTCAAGATCACTCAGTTGGAACGTTAAGGGTATGTTTCAGGTTCTCCAAAGTCTTTGTATTCTTAATAGGTGACGTGTTATTACACAACTGCTGTGTCAGAATTTATTAGGGGTTGGGGTAAAAACCATCTATGAGTCGAGTTCATTACACGACGAAGCATACATACACATTGCTTTTTGCTTTTGATTAAAGATGTGTGATACCAAAATATATGCTTTCACAATAATTACGATGGTAAAATTGCATCGGGCATGGATACACTGACATCATCATGGAGCTCAAGACTGCGTCACCGAAGGATCTGGACAACTTGCCGTTTTCTCATTGAGAAACTGAACGTGCTGCTGTTGGGTATACTGCAGCTGCTGAGTAACTGAGTAATCTGTTAAACAAACTATGCATACACCACACAGCTAAAACTCGCTGATTGATTGTGAATGACTATCTAGTCATTCTGCTACACCATACCTCAATCAAGTTTTGCCCGTCAAGCGAACAACACTTACTGCTTGAACGAGTCATGCAACTTTCAATCGTGGAAAGTAGATTAGTAGTGGTATGCTGGAATTACACTGACTGTGAATGATCTGATTTACCTTCTTTCTGTTATAGTGCGATTTGAAGTGGCAAGTTTTAAAAGTGAACGTTGTTGTGGAGCAGAAATATTGTGAATCCGAGGAAAAAGAACTTTTTCATTTAAAGGTATGTAAATTGAATGGTCAGCATGTCAACTTTTTGTGTAAGGATATTTCTTAGCAACAATTTAATTTTAAAAAAAGAGTATAAAAAAATTGTGTCCGTGGATAGAATCACGTTCACCTCTTAACTTATGAAAAATTAAGTCATATTTCGGTACGTTATTTTGGGGGTTTTCTGTCGACGTAACGAGTTGCAATGACGAGTGTTAGTACTTAGTACAGCTAAAAATCGTTTAGTATATTGAAATCTTTCAAGATAATGTGTCAAACAAACAAAATGATTCAGTTAAGTTTAATCAGTTGTGGATACTGATAATAGAAGGGAAACAATGCAGAGTTTGTTCCGGCTATCAAACGACCGTCAAATCTCAACTTACGCACTTACAGGCAGTCAGTTGCTTAGCTATTTGGATGCCGTAGATTAAGAAAAAGGCTGGCTATTGAGACGCTGTCCATTAATGCTTATGCCAAATGGTCTCTGCAGAAACTTTAAACAGCTCTAAACACTTCATATAAGTAGCACAATATTGCAACTATTAGACAAACCACGCCAACCACACACTGTCATTAATTTGTAATAACTGACAACGGTTTCCTTAGGTATTTAATTTGGTCTGCATAACGTATATGAAGAAGTTTAAAAATCCTATGCAATTAAAAGCTTATGGGAAACACGTGCCTCGTTTTTCAAACTAAAATCGAATGTCATTGATCTAGGATCATGAATGGACTGAAGTGTGCTTTAGTTTAGGCTGAAGTAAGTACCCTGTCTGAGTGCCGGCACTATTTTGGAACGTGCGCCAAAAAATATGGATCCGTCCAACCAACCGGAAAAGTATCATATCCGACGAAACCTGCTTTTTTATTGTTATTTTTCATTGCCCATGCACCATGGAAGGTGAGGTTGCCAAAAAAATTCACTTGAATCTTCCGTTTCTTTAGATAGTACAATTGAATTAGCAGGAAATCATTTTTGGTTCGATGATAACCTGAGATAGGACTTATTTTAGTGTGATAGCTATCACACAGTTTACTCTACACTTTCTTTTTTAACTATCGTAGAAGTTGTTGAACAAAAATCATACCTTCAAAAAGATATTTTAGATGTACAGGATTTCTTTTTATGATGCTATCATAGCTAATAATTCTAGTCGATGTTCTCAGCACAGAATGAAAAAAATGAGCTGCCTAGATTCCTTTTGAATAATCAACAAACTTGTACAACACATTTCATTTGTTTCACACTCGAAAAAAACATTTACAAGATGGTTAGTCGAGAAGTATGTCGAATAGTATTGTCTTGAAGAAAGGTGGCTGAATGAAAATAAATTTGTCGTTTCTATTTCGAAAGCTGCTAGTTTCTGTTAGCGTTTTTCAAATGAGCAAATACGAAAACAATCAAAATTTTCTGCTAGCACAGGTGTGCAACGTGTCCACAATAATTTTCTCAAATTGGCTACTCAGTCATCAAAGAAAATTTCTTTCAATTACCGAGTACTTTAAACACTTAAACAATTCTCCATGTCTACATGGAGCTACGGACAGGATGACAGCGTGTTTGTCGGACACGCCAGTAATAGATGAATTTTCATGGTAGCCCTTTCGCAAGGATAAATTACAAAGCACGCTTTATAACATGTATAGCCAATTATCTTTTACAAAGAAAGGTATTTTTAACCGTAAAATTTCACTCTAGCAGAACAGTTTAGTGAACTAGACGAAACATGAACAAAAATAAGATTTTAGCTTACAACTTGTGAATTTCCTCGTTAAAAGGGATTCATTACGGAAAATTCGAGTTTGCAAAAATAAAAAAATAAAAAAATCAGACAAGGAAAGTGCCGTTGCACGTTTAGTGAAAAAAATTTAACCAAGTTCCAAATCAGTGAGTTGGGATATGGTGAAGGCGCTGTAGCTGATGATTGTTCAGTCGTACGAAGAAAAATAGTGCCGTGTTCAACACGAAAGATTCCTTTCATTCATTCCCTTCACGTCTTTTTGTATGTGTAAGAAAAAAGCACGCTTACTTATTATGAGAAACGAACGGTACAGTATTTCATTGTGAAAGAAATACCTTCATAAAATCAATATTTTACGTTTTGATCATTTAAAATTCTTAGAATAATTTTTAAATAAGATAACATTAAATTGGTTGCATTCAACCCAAAAAATTGGTACGAGGCATGTTGGTCAAACTATTAAAATCCAAATTGTAGTCACAATGTTTTGACATAACGACATGCATTGGATATATATGTTTTCCGCGAAACTTGTTCAAAATTATTTTCATAGTAATTGTACTCACAAATGCTACCGACAAACGTGTGATTAGTTGTGCTACCAGTTGTTATTCTCGCATATTCAACAAAAAAGTTTTACTTCTGACAGATGTTTGGGCGTAAGTGCATCATCATCATTGTTTTCAAGTTCATTCATTTCCCCAGTCATTCATCAAGTTTGGCTGGGTCCGTGTACTCCTTTAGAATCATTGTAGTGTAAGCATACAACGGCTCGTCGGAGTTCTCCATTTTTTCAACACAATATCCGCACAGCGCATTGTATTGCAGCAGGTTGCATATTCTCTTTTTCTGCAATCTTTCCCTCTTGATTCATTGATAAAGTATAGCGTCTCAGTTAATTAGCTCGTCAGCATCAAGATGTGAAGAATAGGTATATGAACGTAACAAAACTTGTGAAGAAAATTTATCATTGAATTTCATGATTTCCTTCGAACATTGCGTAGTTTTTGGAGGGGAGGGGGAAGCAGTCATCCAGTGACTAGTACGTTGATAAGGATCGGTTCGTACAAAAACGTAAGAAAGTACTTTCCTTGTGTAATCTCGAAAATCCATCATCTCGATGTGGCAACGAACTAACAAATGTGATGGAATTCTGCCACCATGACGATGCATATGTATCCACCGGTCATCTTTCAAAAAGCAATGATAGTTTGAGTAAAAGGAAGGAAATATCTGATAGTTCTGATATAAATTGTAGGGTTGCATGGCGAATGTGTAATCAGAAGACTAATTAGAAAAAAGAATAGAAAGGTATTGAGAATCCAAAAAGGTATATTAGTGATGCTCCTGTGTGCATTGTTAAAATTGGAACTGAGTCAATATTGAAGAAAGATCTTGTCCGGCTTTAACCCCCTTAATCTATGTAGGATTGGTTAGCGTGAAGTAATTTAAACTCATTTAACGTGGCTTCCTTTGTAACTTTTTAGGACGACATCTACGCGGGCACGCAGGAAGCCTGGAGGATGGTTTGGAAATGGATCACTTCATACATACTTCGCTTGGATGGAAGTCGCCACTTTGTTCGTTACTGTTCTAACGCTTTACCGGAGGAAAGCACCAAGTACGAGCAATTTTCTCACGAGACCTCTTTATATATGTAGGGTCGGTGGGACTTTTGCCCGTATTCTTGTGCTTTCAAAATCATCCGTATTTAGTAGAGTCAAACTTCCGAACAGGATTGGTAAGCGAATTGGGTGCTTGTTATTTAGCCGTGGGTAAGCTAGACCTACTACCCACACATTTAATATAGTTCATAAGTACAGAAAAATAGATTACTCACCATTTTTCTTCGTAACGCTGGTTCTGAGCAAAACGTTTTTCGTGTGTGAGGACAAAAAATGCTCCTGTTGCAGAAAAATAAAATTGCTGATGTGTCATCCAGCAAGAAAATGATATACGACTAATTATTTATCTGGAGCAAAGGAAACATCTTGACAGTCGTGTTTTCGTTTATTTTATTGACCGACACTTAAAAACAAGGTTATCATGAATCCTGTGTTTTAGTTAATGAACGTGTAATGTGGTTTACATTTGCTCTCAAAACTTCCAAGTTTGCAAATAAAAAAACTATCCAAAATTGAAAAATAAATGAAAAGATTGTTTCTTTGAAAGCCAAGCCTATGAGAGAGGCGAAAAAATAATCCCATATATTTAATGATGCAAGTTTGTCCATGAATGAAGATTCGATCGCAACCGTGCAGTCATTCATTCTTCCAGACTGAAATTATGGATGGGTTGAGTCATCGTCAGTTTGCTTATCTTTCTTGCAACTGGATATTGATTTAAACGTATCTTGTCTTCTTATGTAGCAAGTACGAAGACTAATTTAACTGCGTGTTCACGATGTAGACCACGTCATCAGCGTTCTCCCAAAATCTGGTTATTAATTAGAACGGGTGTATTTATCTTGACACAGGTCCTAGTAAATATGTTTGAGTTAAAATGAACATAAAAGCATAAGCGAGAGGCATAGGTTTTAATACGACCTCCTCCTCCCCCTTAATTACGCGTTTTCTGAAGATGAACCATTAAGAATCAAGACAAATATTGAAGCTCCGCGCCAGTTAGTCTAGAAAGGTTGTTTCCTATCAGACTGTGTACTAATTTGGAGGTGTAATTTCACCGTACGATGAATATACATTGTACATAAAGATAAACACCAATTTTGATTAAAAAAAAGTCTATCGTCCATTTCGTTTTCCAAGGAGCATCATCATTAATTTTTATCTTTTTTATACTCACCGGATAATGAGCTGTTGCTATGATGCCAAGCTTATTGGAAATCATAGCCCGGCTATCAAAACGATATGAGCGTAGAGTATACTAATATGAACCAACGCTTTAAATGGCAACATGCTTAATTACAATTTTGCTGACGAGCCTTTCGTAGTTACTTGTCTCAGCACCTAATTAGCTCTTTCATCACACATGCAACAGAAATGTGACTGTTCAGATAACTGTCACAAAAAAACTTCAGCCTCCTAATAAATTGTCTCATGGATCATGACTGAGACCAAGCACGCTTTGGGTTTTTCTCATACAAAATAACGAAAAATGAAGAAATGAAATTACAGCTCGTAAATGGTCATGATCCCGCAATAAGCCCCTTCAAGTAAACTATGCGAAGTATACTTTTTACATGGTGTCGTAACCAGATTAGTGTAAAAGCTGCGGATCAATTCCCTCTTTACCCCAAAGAAAGCAAGTTGATGTATGTATGGACTTGTTTTGTACCAAAGAAAATAGCGACATCAATGTAACAACATTTATCTTCTCATTTCAATGTTTATTATCTCGTCTCTAAACGACACTCCAGGAAGTCTAAAGGCTTTGCGACGTAGAACTGAAAGGAACAAATGAGAGCGTTTCATGCAAGATACATACCTCTTCAAAAATAAGCCAATCAAATAGTTAACTAGAGAGAAGGCATCAGGCGGCAGCTGACCAAAAGACTTGTGCAAAATTTAAAGTTTTTATGGAAAACTTATGTCCTAGCATGCTTTCACTTTTCTTGTTCAGGTTGTGCTAGGCTCAAACCTGTGTTACAAGGAAACACAGTTTGTTCTTGTTTCACTTCTTACATCAGGCCACATTTTGACTGACCCATTTGCGGAGGAAGCTTGGTAACGTCTTTTTCAAAATAATTCTCGCAGATGGCGAATCCCGCTAAAGTTTCTGGAAGTTTCTTCGCTTTTTCATACTATCGAATGAATTTGAAGGTTTTCATACATTTTCCAGTAGATAACCACATTTACTTGTAAAATATTTTATGCTAAAGCACATTCAAATCATTGTCTTTTCATTTCTGTTGTGAACGTAAAGAAATCCAGGAGCATACATATTTTTTCTCAGTCTGTAATCATGTTATGATATTACTGTTTCGACAACTTTGTCATCTTAGCTTACTGTTTCATTTTTCCCAAATAATAAACTGCCAAAAAACTTTTTCATTTTACATAACCAAATAAGTTTTCCTGTTAAAGTTAGTAAATTTTTTATCCTCTCACTTTCCATGTTATTCTCCAGAGAGTTTTTTTCATTATGTTATTCTCTTACAAGTGTGTATCACATTAAACATTAACCTAGAGACACTCCTGTCTAGAAAAATGATAGCATTAGCATTAATCATCTACACACACATGTAAACTCACATACACACACACTCACACACCTGACTCTTTAATGAACAAGTTGAATAGTCTGCAGTTTTACTCAGGGATTTTCCAAGTGTGCAGGAGTAACATAAAATTTTCTTTTTTTGTACGGCTATGCACACGCACTCTTGGCATATTTTGGTTCTAAAGTTTTTGTTATCGAGATTGAGACAACAACAGCGTGGTGGACAGGGTTTTTCCCTGTGTTATGCTGGCTCTCATCATCGTTATGTGTAAAAGTTGGCTGTATCGTGTGCGTGATCGGAAAATTAATACAGGAAAAACTTTTGAACTTACGATGGTCCAAGTTAGTTGCAAACAAATATGTAAGACACCTGCTACGCGTAACGTTAATCGTCAACTTAAATGTTTGTCGATGTGCTTGAGCCTCTAATAAAAATGCATTTTAAAGGACATCTAAGAAATATTACAGCCTAGATCCGTGATCTCTCTATGGACTATAATACGAAAATATTTGTCGTTAGGAAGGACACTTGTCTAAAAGGGACAGTATTTAATCCTTATGAAAAATAAGACTAGAAACTCTTTTTAATATCGCAAAAAGTTATTGTCTAAACTTGCCAGTAGAAAGATTGACGGTGACACCAACAGCCAGCATTGCCCTTTTATTCTTGGGTGGTTGCATCACAGCCAAGGAGGATATTGAGGGAGAAGCATGACTTCAGATCTGTAGTTTTACAAGCACCCACATCCAAGATCATATTCATCCATGTTTTGTAATTCATATTTTGTAGCATTTCTATTGTCATTGAGAAATGAAAATCAGCTTGTTCATTCAACAGTTCATTCATGCGAAATTTGTCACTAGACGGGACTCTTGTATCTCAAATAAGTTGATAGTATTCCCCATAAAAAAATTTATTTAAAAAAAAATTTGATCCCATTTTTTGTACCTTAAATAATCCATCCGTCTCCAGTAAAAAAAATAAATCCAGCAAGTCGGCCAGCTAGACGTTCACATCCGTCTTGGTACGAGGTACAGCCGGTCTCAATGAATTTTATATGCCAGACAAATGCTAGACTATCACTGTGTTGTTTGTTTTTATACGCTATTTAGTGTAGCTCCAACAACTTCATAAATTGTTCAACCGTTCAGACAATGTACCAAAAGATTCCCGGAATGTTAGATAATAACCGTAGAAACAATTTTTACGAATAATTCCAGGGTAAAATTTAATGGAGTGAACTGGGGCTCGAAATAATAATCCATTTTTCAAATGAATAGACCATCTGGCAACATGTTTGTCTCTGTGATGATAAAAAATGCATTTTCTTTATTTTATTGCACCATTTCACTTGAGCCTTTAAATTTTTCATATTTTGCCATTCATGTTTAAAATATGTGATCTATGCCCAAAAAATACTAAATGGTAGGTTTGGCAAGTTCAGAAATAAAAAATACTAATATAGCATACCAAGCAGTTTTGCTTCCTACATTGGGGATTACCACCCAGTCGCCCATCTTTTTTTGTTGCTGCCTAGTAAAAAGGTATGTGTGCAGAAAATAGTGACAATTTATGCACAAGGTCTATGTAAATTGCTCTGTACACTAACAATGCATTCACGCAATCAAGTTTTTTTGCGTGACGAGTATGCAAAAATAACACGACTCTCCAGCACGTTTCATAATGTTATCGTGCCGCCTAATGTCGCTTTGGTAAGCCCCATACCAGAAATAAAAATTGTAAACTTTAGTGCATCGGGTAATCCCATTTAGCTGTGGTTCTTGTAAGGAAATTTACTTCAACTTTTTTCACAGGTCAATCAGATTCTTATTTCAAGTTGTTTCACACTTCAACCCAGAACTTATCTATAAGAGGCTTATCGCACCACTAAGAACAATATTAGCGTTCTGTGGAATCTTTGAGGTTACTGTATTTTCTCTGAGGAGTTATTATTACTAGTTACTACATAGGTATGAAGACTGCATGCATAAATTCAAGTCTACCTGGATGTTTGCTTGTACTTCTTCTTAAATATTTTTTACGATGAGATCGGATCAACCGTCGTGTCGCCTCTCAACTCAAATAACGCGCTCATCATTCATGCAAACAAAAATGGGTTATAACCGCGCCGTTGCTTCCTTAAGAAAAAGGAAACGTACGGCCGCGGCTCTTACTCTCTCCCATAGAAGGAGATTAGAATCCAAAGTGAAAAGTTTTAGTTTCTACAACGACTTTCCCTGGTGATGTTGCCAACCAGAAATTGGAAGAGTGGTGTGGAGCTTGTGCACGAGCATATGTTCCAGCATCATCACGAGAAGAGTGTAACCAAGGGAGATACTAATCTTTCTAAAGATGAACCACTTTCTTCTTAGCAGTCTTGTAGATATAACCCAAGTTTAGTTTGACGCAGGAGATATCCTATTGATAAATATTTCGTGGAGCTGGGTGCATGGTACTAACGGGACGAGAAAGTTGAACTATAACAAGTTTCAGTGCGTACACATGCTTCACCCGTTAGACTCCTAGAAATAGAATACTTTTCTTAAACAGAGTAAAGTGCTCACGTACTTGGAGGAAGCCATTAACTGGGCAACTATCGCTTATCCAGACCAAGCTGCGAAGAATGAACATACATTTCTTGCGAGAAAACACGTCAAGTCAAAGGAAGTATGTATATTCAAAGCTTTTTTTGCAGTTGCACAGCTACTCAAGAAGCGTGTGCATTAGACGTTGTTTATTTTTGGAATAAGTGGCACACAAGCAATTTATGTAGGTATTCAGCATATTTTGTGAATGGTAAACATAGAAAGGTACTTTTAGCGTAGAAAACATCAAAATTGCTCATCAACCAGACCACCTGGATAGGTGGAATGATTACTGTGGCACACAGTTTCGTGACGATTGAGTGGTACCATGAACCAGGCGTCACCGGCCGTTAAAACTATTGCATCAAAATAAAGGCTATTTTGTCTTGGAATGCTCACGTAAAAGGTATACACGCGTGTTGTGTAACCTATACTCGAATTCCCACTTATGTCAATGCGTTTGTCTTTGCGAAGCCATCTTCTCAAATCGCGTATTCCTGTGCTACTTTCTCCATGTTATCTAGTATGCAGGATTTGTCAAACAGGGTTTGCTCTTCTGGTTTCCAGAAAAAAACAGCCAATAATTATTGTAGTATCCGAAAAGAAACTATCAAAATCTTTCATCGTCGTCGTCTCATCTTCACGTTAAAAAGAAAACAGGTTTTTGTTTACCCTGACATGGAATGCTTCTATTCTACTAATTAATTCAAATTTTTGTCTGTCCTGTAAAACCCGTAGCGATCCATTTAAGTTGCAATTTCACGTCATTAATTTTTGGCTTGCTCGTTTATCCGATTACCCGTGTTTGTGCAGATTTCATGAATTACCTGTGTATCTAATGTCTAATGTGCAGTTGAACGGTTTCCTTTTCACGTAATGCGAGACAAAATTTTCTTTTCCGCCGCAGTTTTTTCTTCTGGACAATGACAAATTTACAAGCCTACATGATTCAACACAACAAAAGAAGCAATTTTCAGAACTACAGCCCGGCAATGAGAATGTAAATTTCACATTCGAAAGAATAATATCTCCTTTTGGTTCGGTCAACCCGAGCTCCGTAATGGAAAAATCGTGCACAATGTTCATTCAAAACAAAAATATCATTCAACTTGTCTAAATGGAGCACAAACAAAACCGGGTGCCATACTGATAGAATTGTCTATTGTACGGACAAGAAATTCAGAGAAATGGAGAAATTCCATCGTGTAGTATATGTAATGGTTTTGTAGTAGGATGTTTTTCCGGGACCCAAGGTTTATGGAGCTAGTAAGTAATACCCAACATATAAAAACTACGAAAGCAGGTAGAGAAGCAATCAAAAATACAGGAGAAAAGGGAAAGCTCTTAATCTTGCTGGTAAATTCGCGATAAAACTTTTGTATGTAACTTTATCCTCCCTGTATGTTTCCTCCGGTTACCTCCCCAGCAGGAGTTGGAGCGATACAAGATATCGATGGTTCTCGGGTGATGTATAATAAAAAGATATATTGCTGTCCATGTCTACTCCACCCTTTTGACTATTATTACCGGCTCATTGTTATCAACACGATATGACTTGAAAACAATACTTCTGACACATATTTCATGTTCATGTATCCCTTTCGGTACAGGATACGCATAGATCTGAAATTTAAAGAATGAATCTAAACAAAGCCTTTGTAGACGGATTTTTCTTCTTATAAAATCTCAGACGAAAGAATATCATATAAGAGATCATGAGTTGATCATAACGCTACTTTGTCTCCTAGTCCTTCCTCATTAGCAAACTTAACCTTTGACTTTTGTCTCACGTTAGGGTTTCTACTCCTAATTAAAGATTTTAGCTCTAAACCGTTCCTGCTTTTTGTTTGCTAAGTCGTTCATATATTTTTAGCAAAACGTGAATGATTAAAGCTGATGCATGAAAATATGTACATAACAATATTTATGTTGACATAGCTAGTCGCACATGTTATGGCTACACATATTATATTTCATTCCTCTTCATTTTCCCTTTTCCTTCCGGTCTTTCAGTGCTTTCACTCAGAGTGAACTAGAAAAAACACTTGTTTTAGCAGTCCTAGCAATCTTTGTTGTACAGATATGGTTTTATGAACGTGCCCATAACAACAAGAGCTACTGTTGATGAAGGGGGAGAATAGCATAAAAAAATGCATGACTACCGGAAAACTCATTTTCATTTCGAAATGGGGTTTGTATATAAAAAGCGGATGCCTATGTAACTTTTATGCTACAAATAGGAAAAAAAGGCTGGAAATGAACCTTACATTTGTCCGTGAATGTATCAAGCGGAAAGTAGGGTTATTCTACTGAAATGAACATTCATACTTCCTCTTTGACAAGAAACTTGTTTCGATGAACTAATGATCTTTTTTCTAGGAGAATCGTATTTTCAACTTTTTGGGGCAGATAAGATTTTTCGTCCGAGTACCAACTTGCGTTGCTCTAATATACAAGCACAAGGTTAATAATTTCTTGGAACGAGAGGACACATTATATTGTGTAAGCAATGATTATATATTTTTGAGGATGTTCTTGTAGCTCCAAAGTTCATTTTGAATGATGTTGGTTCGTCTATTCAAAACATTCAGCAAATGGGTTGGCAGATTTTGTGGTTCTATACAATATGAATCCATTGGTAGTCATACAGTTAATTCTCAAGTCTTACCTATACAAAATCGCCCATAGTACAGGATAGGCAAGAATGAAATTTTTCGATTCCAAACTTGGTATTGCATTACGTCCTTTTGTTTTATTCTTTATTTATTTTTCTGATACATGATCGAATGACGTGGTTTCCTACCCAGTCATGAGAATTTCTGATTGTAGTGAATGTCACCACAGTTCCGGCTGGAATAGAAACATCGTGTAAATCTATTGCGAACAAACATCTTTGGAAAAAAATGAAGAAAAATTCCGAGAAGAAAAGAAAGCTAAGAAGGCAAGGATGTGTTTCTGCGTTGCCAGGCTCATCAACAGCCTCCAACGGAAGGTAGTGAAAGCAGCATGGTGACGGTGTAGCAGAAGAGAAATGTAAAATTGACAATATTTTGGAATGGGACCCTTATAGAATATAAAAGCTTGTGTATTTTTCGATTCTTTATGGTAGCGTTTCTCTAAGCTATTTATGTGAAGAGACGAGCGCGAATGCTTCGACGATGGCGACGACGACGAGTGCAAATGGTACGGTGAGAGCGAGATACCCAGAAATTTAACATTGCAACATAGCTAAAGCCGCACATTTTTTCTCCAAATTTCTCAGTGTGGAGGAGATAGAAGGGAAAAGGAATGAAGGAACGAGGTGGAATGATGATGGTTCATGGTACATGGTGGTACATACTGTCATACAACATCTCTCACCACACAGACAAAATGGAAGACGGGAGATAGAGAGCATTGAACACTGAAAGCACGGAGGTTACATGCCATGAGCTATAAAATGAACCATCGTAAAACTTTTCCATAACGGTAGAATTCGTGGCATCAACAATTCGTTGCTAAAAATGTTGGCTGGTTGGATTTTTCACCCCAGTAACAATGATATTACGACAACCGTCACACAGGCTCCTTCATAGTACACAAACTAAAGGACATCTCGAGATAAAGTTTTATTTGAAAAAATAATACACAACAAAAATTTTCTTCCATCAGAAACCTCCCTTCCACGTATTGCACTACACCATTCGAACTCATGTAATCTTTTAAGAATTTTCCTCTAGCAGGCTGTTTTCATTTTCCCCTCTGGTTTTCATTAGTGAGTCGTCGTAACACTGTGTTCCAAACCAAAAATGTGTTCTACTCCAGCATGAAAAGAGAAGCTGGAAGCTTCCCTCTCCAATTTCATCTTCACTAAAATCAACGGCAGGGCACATAGCATGATGTAAAAGCATAGATCCACGTTTTTAAGTGAACGTGCCTGAGAAAAGTTAGTGAAAGTATCAGAAGAGCAGCTTCGTGAAGATGTATAGAAATAGATGGACATATACTTCCTTAAAAAGGCCCAGAAAAGGGCTCACTTTTTCACAACAACAACCACGCTCACATGGTTCAGTCGTCTTTGAATATTCCCTGGGTAAAGCAGGGTAAATTCGAGCTAGGCAAATTCTCTATTGAGTAAATTGTGTAACCTGTTTAGAAAATCTCTTATGTCCAATTTTATTTTGAAAACGTTAAATTATACAAATAATCAGAAATAAATAAAGCGTTGA
Source organism: Akabosia matsudoensis (assembly GCA_019593645.1). Classification (NCBI taxonomy): domain Eukaryota; kingdom Metazoa; phylum Arthropoda; class Collembola; order Entomobryomorpha; family Paronellidae; genus Akabosia; species Akabosia matsudoensis. The sequence goes on from VICI01000321.1 coordinate 30,438, forward strand.
CGGGTTTCACCCACGAAGTGATTGATATCCCAGTAGCTGCTTAACAACTCTATAGGATTTCTGAAACTTTCTTTACAGTAGTCATTGTCTTTTTGTAGTGTGTGTTGTCAATTGCAGTCTCACTCTCACCTTTTCCAATTTTCTACGTTGAGAGAACAAAGAAATATATTAAACGACGGAAAGAGAAAGTGGAAAATAAGAGAGAAAAGGAGTAATACGCTGTTCAGATTGTGTACGCAGCACGTTGTATGTGGTTGTTGTCGAGCGGCCTTGTCTTTTTAGAGAACGTCAAGTCCTTTTTATTAATCGTTACGGTGCAAACAATGCAGAAGATTTACTTCATACGACAACTTCTATTTTTTATACTGATATAGTAGTGGAGGCGTTGAATCATTTGGAAACAAATAGTGTCAAACTAATCAAAGCTAGAAAAAGAGATTTGCCTAGGACGAACAGAGAAAGTTTCCCAGCTGAATGAACACGAGGAAGTTGGTGCGCAATAGAAGTGGCGATTCATGTAAATATATAATATTCTTGACTGCCCTATGCTCAGATTAAAGGATGCCTGAGTATACGACTAGGAGCTGAGAAATTAGGTGATTTTTGTACACGAAGACACTTTATGACAACAACAGATAAAGTCCCCTATGGTATTCCGCAAAGTGTTGCAGATATGCCTTTGGGTTCTGTATGTGGATTTTGTTGAATAGTTTTGTGGGGACAATTCAATTTGAAAAACAAGAGGTATCTAATTTTTAACAAATGAAAAAAGATAAGTAAGTTAGGAACATTAGTTTCAATCGGATGACGATACCATGTTTGTCGGAGGGACGGGAGGGCTGATTTTGCGAAGGCTAAAAAAATTTCCGGAAATCAACGTAAATTGAAGAACTGAAAAATCGAGCCATAATAGAGAAAAGTACGAAAGTGAAGAAGGAAAGTAACCGAAATTATTATTGCTTCTGGTTGACATGCTCGTATATCACAGACTATAGTGACAATGAATCACCTACACGGCGACAGAGACGCCACCGTATCCTCGTTGCTTGTTTTTTAAGTTGAGAATGTGATCTAAATATTGAGAGAATGCTGAAACTTCACTAGCAGCCAGCCTGGCTCTAATACCCTAGCCCTTCGTCCAAACATGTCTTTGGATCATTCCTATCAGTTGTCGGCGAGGAAAGATGAGCGGACACAGCGGAGTCCTTTTCGTCCCTTAACGGAAAAAATGTATAACCACAAGGTATAAAAGCTATATAGTGTCCGGTGTGTACAGTGTCGTGCGTATTACGACGGCAGAAGGAAAAACAACTTGCAACTTGACAAACTATTAGAAGAAGACGTAAAAAGAAGCCAAGCACATAACTTTAACATTTTTGTCCCTCGAGTTTCGAAGAATCTATCGTGTACAACAAAATGAAATAACGATTTCGACAAGAGGCAAAAAGATATTTACAGGATGAAACAATACTAGGGCCGGTTCGAAAGTATGAGTTAACAAACGTATATTCTGTTGAGAAAGGAATTCTTTCTCTTTGGGAATGACAAAGTCTAAACAGGAGAACGTTGTTTGGTTGGACGCTAGTAGTGCGTGTAAAAAAAGTAAAGACTTTTCTCTCTGCTCTGTCTCTTAATTCCTAGGAATTTGTAGGGATGTAGCATAGTTTCAGTAGACGTTGCAAGTACTGGCTTTCTCTTCGTGCGAAAGTCATTCGGGATTGTTGTTTTGTTTGCAACAGCAGCGGTAGCTCTATATATCAATTGCAAACGCCTTACAAGACTCACAGTTGTTCCCGACCCGGGCACAGGGAAAGACGGTCTTCTCGCTGAAATATACTTCTAAAACATGTTCACCATTCAACGATAGCCTATAAAACTTCTGTTCAGTGACTAGTGACTTTTTTCAAACAGAAAGGGAAATATTTCTTTGAGTAACAAGTTAACCTGCATACTGTTCATCCATTCAAAGACTAATCCCATAGCCACATAATCCAGCTAGAAAATACAACATACATACATCTCATTTTAATTTGTCATTTTTTCATATTTCCTCTCATCTCCCCATTGTCAACCCGTCAGAAAAGAGAACCACTGCAAGTTTCCAACAAAGGAGAGAAATAGTCTAGCCAAAAACATTCGGATTATTATTTTCTCTTTCAATGACAAATTACTTTTTCCGTACACAAGTTTAATACCAATATAAAATAACTTACAATTCAGTCCTTGAAGACTCTATAACATCTAGATTTCTTTAAAACCATTATTAAATACAGCCGTCAACATTAACAACGTACAGTTGCAAACAGCACACAAGATAGATGATAGACAAACTTAGGAAAGCTTCAGATTTACTACGCCAGATGCGATTTTGGAATGCAAAGAGAACAAAAAAATGGAGTGACACACATTTCAGATGCAATCAAAATACTCGTTAAATTCTCTTAAATAACAAGCGGGGGATGGGAAAATGAGTTTTGTCGCCACAAAGAAAAAGGAGAAGGACTGGAGTAAAAGGAAAAAGGGTTACATTCCACTTGATAAAATCTTTGATTGTGAGCCCACTTCATTATGCACTAATGGTGCTTGCTAATGAGGATTGCCAAGGGATAGTAAGTATTTGTTTTATACACAGATAAGTATAATTTTGCAGACAAAAAACGCTGGAATGTAGGAACTGTATTTAACTAACGGAATAATCTAATAGTCTGACAAGTGACAGAATTAGGCTTTTGAAACCTAGCAAGTCTGTGCGATACAAAGTATTAGCATTCTTTGATAGGCTATTTCAATTGCTGCTGAATACGGAAAAATACTCATGTAGATAATGCAAATGCTACGTACTCTATTGTACTAATCAGATTTTAATGTTTAAAAACTATTTTTACTATATTTTTGAGTACCATACTCAAGGTGAATATTGGTAGGGCGCAAAAAAGCTAAGACAGACGCTCAATAGAAACATTATTTAGGCTGTACGCTGAGCGCTGTATAGTTCTACAAAGGACACAAATGTCCATAACCTTGGTGAAAATATTAACAGTGGAGCAACAATAGCGAGAAAAAATGACCAAATTTTTGTGGTCGCGTCGACTCTTCTCCTGCATATTGTGCTATGGCAGCTGTCCGCACATTTTGCAAAGCCATCATCAGTACCAAAAACAAAGCAACTCAAAAAGCAAACGAGATCACCAGTACAATCACCATCATCTCCGGTCAGGTGGTGGCGGCGGTCACATTTGGAGGAAAACTGTTGTTTTTGGAATATTCGTGTTTACGCTCTACTTTGCCCTCCTCTCGTTTGTCTCGTTTTTGGCCGTTTCCAACCATAGAATGGTCATCTCAGCACCGACCGGGAGCAGGTCGTCAAGCGCAAATCATCCAAATGGCCACTATTATAAGGTATTATTTTCATTACTTGAGCTGATCGTTTGTCCGCTTTTGAAAGGGTTTGTGAATCTTTAGAGACTTAAAAGCTTCCATCTTAGCCTTTTTTAACGTGTCTACACGTCGTACCATGATAAGTCCGCGTAACCCTATTTTTGATAGAAAATTTACTTTTTTGTACAAAAATAAGGTACTTGAAGAACAACGTGATGGCTTCCCGCCATCAGTTTCATTGCTTGACGAACTGAGAAAACGAGATAAAAAAATTGACACTTTCACCTTGCCAAGCATTATTAACTTAAATCTACCTGTCCATCAAGTCAATCGAACTAGTTCACGTGTTTATAAACCGTGTAAGCAGTTGTGCCACACACAGGCAACTGTCGGGATAAAGTAGATTTCCCTCAAGCTTCTTTTAAAATACGACGATGATTAATTTTCCACCAATGCCAACTTATATAAAGTTCCCTCTCTAATAGCGCAGAAGCTGGCAGATTTCATGTTGATAAAACCCCATTGGAATGTATCTAAGCCCATTCGTGCAAGCTGTACATGGCCTTAGCTACTCGTACAGTTCTCTTCGGCAATTTTATCAGTAACTAAGCCGATCATAGAGGATATCTCTGCATAAAAAAATAGCTGGAAATTCTACCACACCAAAATCTATTTCATGAGTCTATTATGCATAATAACCGGATAAAATTTAAACTTTCCAATAATTGCTGGTTACTTTCGAAAAAATGGACAAACAGTTAAACGTGCACATAAACTTTTTCCGCCGCATGTAGATACCCAGTCTGTCATGAAAGCAGTCTTTCCCGAACGAACAGTTGGTGGATTCTTTGATAACCATGGCAAAAAATGTTCATTATGAATACTTACTTCCTCCTATTCCAAACGTATTCTCTACGGGCTGTGATACGCAAATAACCATACTGGTATACACTTTCCTAACTCAATTGTTTTCTCTTGTAACTTTATTACAACACAATAGAAAAGGTCCATAGGAACGCAGAAAAAAAATATTCATGTACTTTTTGTTAGCTGTTCTTCTCAAAGTATGCTAATTCCGTTGACAAAGATAGAAAAATAAAGCTGAAAAGGATAATGTTGTTGCTACTAAAGTTGGGTCTTGCTATATAGGGGAAAGTCTGTTGCTAAGGTTGCTTTTAATTAAAATTCTCTCCTTCTATGATCACAGGACAGATCGGAAACGACGGCGTTGCATGGAGGAGCTAACAGAAATAACGATAATGTTAATTAAACTTAACTTGTTTTCATTTTATTGTCATGCTGAAAGTTACAGAAATCTATTGTTGGCCAAGTAAAAATAAAACATTTGGGATACTTGGTCCTGACTTGGGAAATAGCAAAAGGCAACTTGCAGTAAAAAAGAGAAAACTTTACTACCTTTTATTATTACTATTTCTCATGTATATATTGATTACGAATAAGCGGGACTCTTTTAACATCTAGACCCATTATAATACTTCCACAATCCCTATCCGTAGTTGTTTCCCCTTTCAATAAAATCTTTTCAGATTTCCCCAGTTTTACTTCTCACCAGTCTTCCCCATCAAGAGGAAACATCGAAAGAATAGTTTTGTTACTAACCAACAACGATCCTCCTATATTGTGCAAAAACATAGAAATTGGGAACACATTTTCATCGACGATCTCCGGTCATTACGAAAATTACTCCAATAAACTTTACTCTTTCCGATATTTCTCATGGAATCATAAAAAGCAGATTATCCTTCAATACACAATCAATAGTGTGCAAACTAGTAAATTGCTATTAAAATGTTTACTAATGCTTTCGCCTTTGTGATGCACAGTTTGATTTGTGTGTGCCACCCAAACCAGAAGGAAATATGAGTTGCCTGTAAACTAGCTAATAACGGTGGTCGACACTTACGGAAGTGATGATCCTCTCATTTGCCCATTCTCTTATCACGTACTATTCTTTACCGAATCCTCTACTTGTCCATTCAGTCCGTTACGTTCTTTCATAACAAAAGAAAACTCCCTCTTATGTTCATTCTCTTTATTCTGTTTCGTGTGGAGGGAGTGCATGACGCAAAGAAAACTGGGAATCCTGTCTGGGAATGCACACTAGCAAGGATTTTTTACAAAGGAAGAACAAAGGCTACTACTTTCACTTACATGAAAACTACATTTTCTCTTTCCTTAAAAAATGAAATACTTTCACACGCATAAACCTTTTTAAAAATATGGACTGCTAAATCGAAAAATCTTGCCAAAAGAAATTCCAAAAAGGTTTTTTTTTTCAAATTTTCTCCACCGTACGAAATCGCAAATCTGCAAAGTAAATGGAAAGTGTGATTGAAAATGCATGAGTGATTCAGTTCAATCTTGTATCAATTCTTCGTGTTCTCTTTAGACTACAAGAAGCCAAGATAACAAAAGAGCTTGAAGCTCGTCCAAAAAATTAGAGTCCGAATAAAAGAACAGACTGAGCTGGTCTTCTGGTAGTCTTTTACTTTCAATTCTTAGTACGCTCTATTTGACCAATCGAATACAAAACACAATAGCCACTTGAGAATGCTTTTAGTCGGTGATCGGCTGTCTGATGCATTTGGCATGTTCTGTTTCTGGTACTTTTCTCCGAAGGACCTTATTTCATAGAGAATATTTTTCATGGGAAAACGTTTCCCGTAATTTTAAAATGAGAGTGTCATGAAGGATGATCATCTTGAATGACGCTTTTTAAATTGATTATGATGTCCTATAACGTGTACAAGACTGTGGTTTTTCATATTTCAATTTATGAAAATACCTTTGGATTAATTATGTGAAAGTGATGCTTAGTAATATTCATGCACTCGTGAGCCAGATACAATCTTTCATGTCAGGAAGGGGCTTCTGGATATGCGTAAGTTAATATGGTGTACACTATGGTAGAATACGGAGCACTGGTAAAAAAGAACCTTGAGATCCTACATACATACCCAGGAGAAATTTCTGTGCAAGACTACTTCGAGAGGAAAGAGTATGTTCCAGAGAATAATATTCAAAGAAAACAACTATAGAAGAAAACGTCTTGTAACCTTTTTAGTCATGCTTGGGCGACTGTTTATGCCTGAGTGATTTTTGTTTCTCCTTTTTTCAATTGTTCAGTTCGGCCATTCACAAGACGAGACAAACTACATAATTCCTTTTCTACTAAGCCACTTGTGTTTCCAGTTGCTGGATTGCATTAGTTTAATTAGTTGTTATATAAATACTCACTGAGCGGCGGCTTGTTACTCGTGACAATTGATGCATGTCGCGGAAGAACACTCTACAACAGCATCCTGTCCAGCTATTAAATTTGTCGAGCAAAGTGGATAGGTAAACATATTGCCGGTAATTACGACGGCATATAGCGAAATTACATTGTACAGTCAGAACGTATTTACTTTTGTAAAAGCTCTTATACCGTATAAGAAGGAGTTGTAACTTTGCATTGTAACCTTACATGCGAGAAAAAATTGTTAATGTATCTGAGATTTGATTGCAGAACATATTTCTCGAATGACATTCGTAACGAACAAACGACATCAAGAAGGTTGGAGAAAGTTTTTTTTGCTCTCTTCTGATGATCATACAGAAAATCAATAGAAGTGGGAAAAGTAGTCGACGGCTAAGTGCAGTGGCAGCACTAATTTCCTTGCCAGATTTTCTGGTGGTGCTTTCGTAGAGCCAACATATTTTCCTGATAGATCTCTTCAGTTTCAACAATTTCCATTTCCGCCAGATCTACCAAGCTAGGAATGTAATAATTTCCATGATAAATGGCAAACATCCGTTGGTCTAATTACTTTTCACAACAAAAGTTGCCATTTTGTCAAACCCTTGCTATCTCATGAGCAGAGCAAATTTAAGCCAAACAAAAGGACCAAATTGGATTTTGCATGGCTGGAGTTTTCTTGTACAATTTATTTATTGAAATGGAACGTATTCGCTCAGGTTATACCTATGGAACATCAAACAACGGCATTAAATAAAGTATCGAAATGTTAATCTTCGTACACAATAATATATAGTGTAAAATATTATATTCTGTTGCTCTGTAGCTATGTTATTTTAGATCTACAACTCTAGTAATTTTTTAAAGGAAATTTTCTAAATTTATCGCAAAAAACATTCATCCTTGTAAATATATATGTCTATTGTTAGATAAATCCTGGGTGGCGACTTGGGTCTTCATCGACCAATATCGTCATACGAGTTAGCAATTCTGTAACGTGGACCGATTTTACACAATGCCAGAATAGTATGTTCATGTCAAAAATATACTTACTTCCTCTACTATTGACTATCGTTTCATCTTCTAGACACATTCTTTCCAGGAATTCCTTACGACAATAATGATCAAAGATTGCTAGCTATATTTTGCACAGTTTTTTACCCACTAAAACATAAATCTTGAGAAAAAGATTTTAATTTGTAATCAGCACGAAAAGGCTTACTTTTTCTCCAATGATGTTTAAGAATATTGAAATCGTTTCCATTCAATTTAAGCCATTAATAGCGACAACACAACTCCCTCAGTTGCAGTTTATTGGAACAACTTTTGAGGAGAACTTGAAAGCTCTTCTTTAATTTTTGAACTTGAAAGCATACTAGGTAGGCGTTGAGGCTTCATTTCAGATGACTTCATATCAAAGGATCTTCCTTTGTCATAATCTTTCTGTTTCCTCTGCGCTTGTAATATCCCTTCTTATCGCTTGAAACGTATGCGGCGTCTACGGGAATACAGGTATACGGCATGGTGACCAGCGGAATGCACTATATTGTCAAGGCTGCACTATTACAAAGTGAACTGTGACAATGTCGTACTTGGACAAACTGCACTGCGACGTGACTGCACTTGGTCAAAGTGCAGTACAGGATAAATGCACTAATTCTTAACTCAGAGAACTAACATGTCAATAATTAGTACATTTATACTTTTGTTCACTTTTACCAAGTTCACTCATGTCTCAGTTGTAGTTTTCAATAGTACAACTTGTCCAAGTGCAAAAATGTCACAGTCACAGTGCACTTTGTCATAGTGCAGTTTTAACATAGTGCAGTCATGCATGACAATAAGTGGTATCTATACCACTTATTCGCTTAGCACCTATGGCGTTATGTACAGCTCTGTACAGCATTTCCCGCCGAATTTCTGACCAGCTTGTGTGCGCAGGCGGTTTCGGCTAACTCGGGGGAGATGGGAAAGTAGGCACGTCATCTTACATCACAATTAGTAAATGTGCTAATTTTCAGTAATAATAACAAATTCCACATGATGAATGATCAATTAGTATATTAATTGGCATATAAAATTTTCAGAATTGTATTTACTTGAATAATACGTGTCCACATCGTTAGAATAGCATACCTGATGTTCTTTCTTTCATAATTCTTGCTTCACTCTACAAATCCCAAAAGCCAATCAATCGGTAGAGTGACATTCATTGTAGTCAATGAAAATCAGAATATAGTACGCTAAACAAGTAATCAGCTATAATCGTCTTCATCAAACAAAGCCGATGTTTTGTTGATCCTGTGCATGCCTAACTCCTAGAATGGCATCCCTTTTGTAATGCTTCCTTCAAACAAAATGAAATCTGGATAGCTCGAGTTGTAAATTGAAAATCCAGAACACAATTTTTGCTGGCCCATTAAATTCAAGTGGTCATTTTGGGAACAAGAGAAAGGACCATTATAAATGATGCAGCAAGTTCGCTTCCACTTCTGATTTGACTAATTTCGGGTTTCGTGTTTTACATCGGCTTTGAAGATATTCTAACAGGAAAAACTTTTAGATTTTTTTTCAAAACATTAAAACCTATCTCTTCAGCTTTTCTCCTAACGTTTTTGTTGAAGAAGAAAATGAGTAATTCCAGGAGTTGGTTTAAACGAAGGTCGTTATTTCAAGGAGAACTTTGTGATGGGATGTATAGAAGTTACCCATTTTCAAATTTCATAATCCTTACAAGGAAAGTTTTTCAGTGGGTTATTCGATTTTGGCCGGAAATGTGTGAATACATATGTTTTCGACTACGGAGAACAAGAAATGATAGGTCATTTTCCCTAGTGGGGGCCCAGTGCGGAATTATAGCCAATTAATTGTGCGCTACATGCACAGGCTACTATGCTCTCAAATGCTTCTGCGCTGCTACTATTTGCTTTTTAACGTACCTAAACAAATATTCAGTGTTCAGAAACTTTAAACAAACAAATAAATGGTCAGGTGACATATAGCAAAGGTAAAAGAACGTAGGCTACCGTGCTCGGTAGTCAATGTTTACAGCCGGACTGGAAGAGTATGGTTACTATTTTAGTTATTAATTTCAATACTCCTAATATTACCTCAAATGTCTTTAACAGGGCAACGACATTTCAAATATTTTTCTACTTCCTCGAAAACATATTTTTTTAAGTTTTAAAGCAAACCCTGTCAAACTAGCAGTAGTTCATAATCATATATACTCGGGCGTATATAGTACCCTATGCATGTGTGCAAGGCAATAACTCCGTACTGGGAGTCTACTAGGGAAAATGACCTATCTTATCTTGTTCTCCGTGGTCGAAAACATATGTATTCACACATTTCCAGTCAAAATCGAATAACCCACTGAATAACTTTCCTTGTTAGTAAATACTGCAAACTGATGACAGCTTTTGAGCAATCACAAACTTTTTGGAGGTAATAAACATACCCTTTCTTTTATGTATGTTTGTCGAAATTTACTCTAAATCTGTGCAACTTAGACAACAGAATGGTTCATTGGAAACGGTTAGATTTTCATTTCTTCCACTGTAAAACCATCTGGCACGACGGCATTTTACTTAGAAACATGAAAATTCCCTTCTGTGATTACGCATCGTCCATCTTCATTAAATACGAGAGAAACACCCTGAAAAAATCTCATATAGGTTGTAGGTTTTTGTGCGTGCCTGTGAATAAAAGCTCTTTTCCCAATACCAGTCTACATTTCAGCAAGCACAATTTATTTAAGGGGTGTTCTATAAAAAAAGGTGAACTAAAAAACCCAGGGAAATCTTGACTTCCCCAGAGAAAGGAAGTCCCCCGCATACAAACCTTCTTATTTTGGTAATGATTCACATCGAAAAAAAGCAATCGCCGGCATCACAAGTCTTGGCTTTCATCACTTCGAAAAAAAAAACGATGACAAGAATAATGTTGATTATCAAGCTTACTGATCCCAAGAAAATGTAAGTGGAACGGGTGCGAATTCTCTTAAAATCAAATCAGTGAAAGCGCTGGGTACCCTGATAAATTACCGTATCATATTACCTTGATAAAGAAGCCATTTCTCTCTGCAATTTATATAAGTCAAACCAAACAAGAAATAATCCCACCAAGGAGTCCTTCCGTCATTATAGGCTCTCTGGGATTATTTCTAGTTTCAAAATGATTCGAAGAATTTCTAGGGGTCACGATTGTATTCAAACAACGACCATTAGTTAAAGATGAAAGAATGAGAAACGTGAAACTCTCCGGCTCACTATTAAAATGATAGGAACTAATCATCTAAGCTTCTCGGCATATTTCAAAATATAGTTGGTTTGATAAGACGATTCGATATTTCAAGGTAATGTACATAGTCATCATCAGTGATATTTTTACATGCTCAGAAGTTCAGAAGCGCCTGCGAAGTTCTCAGAGGGGAAATAAATGTGAAAATAGGATATCTGCTTTTCCTTCACAACATACTAGTCAAACTAGTATTCCCTGCGTGTGATGCAGACGTTTCTATTGCTATTATTTTTCCTTGAGCTGAGCTCTACTTCTTCTCCTTCATTTCATATTCATACACAAAAAATCTTATTCAGCAAAGTATGACGAGATTGACAATTCAACTGTTTGTTTGCATAACTCTTTGCCCAACGCTAACAACGTGCACGGAGCATATAAACACATGTGTTGTATACATCTTTACAATGCAATCAATAAGCATTTCTTTGTCGTGTGGACTTTTCCAGTAAAATTTTCATGTATACCCCTTGCTGATGTCTTGAATCAACATTTCCACGAAACTAAATAATTCCCAAAAAACGAAACAGGAAACAAACTAACGTGTAATTGCTTACAGTCTTGCTTCGACAATAGGAGAACAACAAATTATGCACATAGGATCTTTCTTATGCCTCATTAAATCAACACATAACCTGACTAACAACATATTTCGCGTATAAACATTTGCTACTGCCTCCGACATCTGAGAGAACAAAAGTAACGAGAATCCAACTTCTTTAGATTTTCATTAAGCTATGCGAGCTGAAAAAAGTACCTTGTCAGTTTGAATAAATCACTTGTTCAAGGTATACGATCGGGAAGAACTGCCAACAAAAAGGACTTCTTCGTGTAGTACTCTTCCACGATAGAAACACTCTTCCAATGCCTGCTTGAAGTTCTTAGCCAAAGCGAATGTTATTTTGACAGTTATTTCACATTCTATAGGGCAGCCATGCAAACATGTTTTGATTCAACCAGGCACGGGTACCGTTACAAGAGCCATAAGAGGATCCGTCAATATTAAGATCGTCTTAGGCCGCAAGGAATCGCCAGTCTGGCAACATACCAGATGAGGGAATACATTTGATCATTTTTCTTTTGCATAATTTAGCAGCTTTCTCTCTCTCTCTCTCTCTCTCTCTCTCTCTCTCTCTCTCTCTCTTTCTCTACATCTCAAACTTTCCCTTGCTTTATAGGAGAGACGTAAGCTGTAATAAAATTAAGTTAAAACCCCATTTTGAAAATATGACTAGGTGTGTTATTGTTGCGAAACAAAAAATAAAATAAACGAGGCTCTTCTTCCTGTTGGCATTCGCAAGGAAACGGAATGGCTTTGCGAACTTGAGCTAAATTGAATATGAATTTATTAGCGAATGAGTTCTATTCGTTGGAAACTACAGCGTGGACTACGGGAAAAGGAACAAATAAAATTCAAAAGCAGAAAAAGGCAACTGTGTCATGTTTGATTTGCTGGAAAGCTAAGTTCTGACGGAATGATTGATGATGATGTATGCTCATTTTTACGGGAATCGTCGACCACCTCAATGTTGCGAAAACTTGGCTACAAAACAAAACAAAAAATAGATGTAAGATAGTGAAATCATCCTCGTTAAACGAACCGGTTTTTTGTATATTTCATATTCGTTGATGAACAAAATAAATGCGACCCAATATCTGACCATGATATCATCTTCACCATCTTAAATATGACGAAAGGTAGGATGCCTTTAACAACGTTTCAGTATAGAAACTATAAAAACATGGACACAATTGCACTACTGAATGAGGTAAAACGATTTGATGAGTTACTAAATGACTTTGATGAGTTACCCGTAGAAATTATGTTTGACAAGTTTGAAGTGATGTATAATCATTTAATTAATAAATATGCCCCATTGAAAACTAAGAAAACCGTTGTACGTGAGAAAGTGATCATGCTAAGTAATCAAACTAAACTCGAACAATGTAAAAGAAACAGAATGTACAGTGATTTTAAAAAGGGTCTAGTTTCTGAGGCTGAATATAAATTGCAACGTAAGGCAGTTAACAAAATTATTATGAAAGACACAAAACAAAATATTCAGTCACAATTCGCTAAGAATGGAGTATGGTCTATAATTAAAACT
>VICI01000322.1:0-43332 GCA_019593645.1 Akabosia matsudoensis
TTTGTGTAGCTAATCGCCGCAGAATTGTAATTTTATGCATCTTCTGGAAAACCGGAAGACCAGTTTAGGGTAGTGGCAAGCAAGCATTGTAATTTCAAATTATCCGGTGAAAGAGGTGTTCAGGCATCCGGTGCCGGCACTTGTGCGTAGTCCGGAAGTATTGCGCCTCCAATTCAGAGCTATTCAATCAATCACTGCGGCTGGATTTGAATCATTTGCTCCTGATGCACTCACATTGGAAGGAGGAGTATCGTCTCGATGAAGATCTGCAAACAGCCCATGGGCGATGACGCGTGTCACGAACTCGGCTCACCTGTCCTGACTGCAAGTGTGAACGCGCTAAAAACACACAACATCACCTCTCTTCGATACATAACCTCCAAGAGTCAACAACCAATCCGCATTCTTTTGATTCGCCTCCTCCCGTTCCCCTAATTGTCAGCTGCAAATTATAAATAACTTGTCCCGTTTGACCTCGATCCAAACCTAAAAATGCTTTAATTTTTATTATTTATTTATTTATTTTTATTATTTATTATCATTATTATTATTTGAAAAAATAGCGGGTTTCAGTTTAGCCGTATTTATTTCTTAAAGTTAAGCCCAGTTCTAAAAAGTTTAATTAGAATTTACGAATCACATCCTTTCATTGCTTAAAAACAATCATTGCAGAGGGGATCTTTGACTTACCCACATCCCCTCCACATTGTCATTTGGTAAGGTACTACAGCCTTCATCATAACTTCAAACTTTTGACTTTACTTCTTTTTAACTTTCACTGCCAAAACAAGGAACCTGATGAACACTCGTAAAGAACTCGTCAGATATTTGCTGTTTCTTGATTGCCCCCCACGCGTCTTCAAAAATAACTGCAATTCCCTTGCTAGCTGTTTCTCTTTCATTCAATCGGCCAATTTAAACTTGTAAGTCACATCCTTTTGTTGCATTAAATCTCTGTGAAAGCAGGGCCCTCGTGGGGACCGAAATCTGATGGCATCCGTACATGTGAAGCTTGGTCAGTCGCGGTATCCCGTAAAACGCAAAAATGGCACTGACGTCGGTCACTTTTATCCCCAAACCTCGAAAAACAACGTATCTTAAATCTAACACATTTTTAAGAAAAGTTCATTAAAAACTCTACAAATAATTAACAAAAAAGGAAACAATATTAAAGACTGTCACCTTGAAGCTTCGACAACGATTCTCCAACTATTCCACTTTTTCTGTCACTTTCCCCCAGAACGTAGTCCCCTTCGATCTGGAGCCTTTTACAAATCTCCCGCTCAATTCCGGTCAGTCCAGAGTCCGTTAAATACGTCAAGTTAGCAATTAACTGGAGACTGACCAGCCTCTTCAACTTGCTTATGATTAACTGCATTTCAGCGTCTTCAATTGTTGCAATTGCTTCACAGCTGTGTCTCGTCTCGAGGCGGGAATTATGATCGACCAGATTCAAATGGGTTAAATTGGCAAAGCTCTCCACTAGCAAATCCACATTAAAATTCCGAAACGTATGGTTTTTGCTAAAATACTGAAGCTCACGAAGGTCTTCATACAAATCCACGCCTAGGAGGGGTATCAAGTCCTTAGTTTGCTTTGCCATTTCCCTAAACGTTTGAACCGAGAGGGACCTTAGGTTGCTCTGGAAGGTGAGCAAGTTTGGAACTCCCGCCGCGTCGTTCATATAAATCCCAAACTGGCTTTTGAACTGGGAGTGGTGCAAATCCCGGATGAAGTCCTCCATAAACCTCTCCATTCCAGATTCCAGGAGAATGCACTGCATGCAAAATCCTTTAAGAGCTGGAAACCCAGTCAAAAAAGGCACCAGCTTTGTCCGCAGGTCTTGATTGTCCACCGGAATAATTCCAAACTGGAGGGAAAGCTCCTCCAAAGCTGGCATTTGCAATGTTTCAGCCCATCGGTTTTCTGTAATCCAGTTAAGGAATTCCCTGAAGCAGTGGTGCTCGTCTGTAACCCGGAAATCGTACGTAGGGCAGATCAGCTTGTACGGGAACTTGAGGGCCTTCAGCGACCCCGAATTTTTTACTAACAGCTGATAAAAATGCGTGTAAAATAGGGCGGCCCTTTGTGGCGCAAAGTTTTGGTCGGTCGTCACTTCCAACTCTTTTAAATTGGCGGATTTGAGGCTGAACATTTTCAGATAAGTTGTACACTCCACGAGCTGGCTCCTATGAACCCGAGCGACCTTCAGCTTTGCTAAATTATCGAGCTTTTCTTGAGCGCGAATCTGGAGAAAATTTGAATTTTGGGAAATGTTTTCGTCTTCCTCAATGCCGCTGTTGAAGGTCTGGTAGTCCCAGCAGTACATGTCTTGGCGGTCGATAAACACTTCGAGATTTGGGAGGTGCATCATGATCTGGAGGATAGTCAGCCAGTTGATGGAGGAGTTGAGGAACTCCAGCTTGGAGATGGTGACGGTGAAGTGAGGGTCGTGCTCTAGGTGCTCAAATAGCCACGGCGTTTGGCGGCTGTTGACTCGCCGGAACTTGAGGTGGCTCCAGAAGTAGTTTTTGGTGGGAGAGGTTTCCATGTACGAAGCACATTTCCCGCCGACGTTGTCGTCTCGACGCCCATCGAATACGAAGCAGCTCTTTAGGTCGAGCAGTTCAGAGACGAGGATGATAAGGTCCCACCGCTGGCAAGTGAGGCGGCAGTTTTTCAAGTCGTCGATGGGAAGCTTATCAAAGACCTTTAAAAGAACGCCTTCCTACATTAAATGATAACAATGCTTTTTATTCAGACGAATGATTATGTGTTTCTTATCTTGTTAGATTTGATAAGCTATAAAATGGAGGGGAATTTTTACGGGGAGATGGGTAAAAGGTCCGGTCACGCTTTGGGGGGAAGAGAGATCAAGCTGGCCTTCAGTAAGAAAAACAGAGGCGCGGCTTCTGACGATCATTTTTATGCAAATTATTTTTTCTTTGTAGTGTTTGCTAAATTTTTTGACATATTTTGTTTATTTAGCAAAAAAAATGGTTGTTATCAAAATCCAGAAAGTGTATTCAAGTCACATAGCAATATTTTCTATTTTTATTTCTAAACAAAAGCTTATCAACGGTTTATCATTGCATTTTTCCTAAGGAAAGGGATCATCCTCCTCATCTTCTGTAGAAATTCCCGAGTCGTTATCATCCTCCACCCTCATCTGCCCCATCATTCCCTCCCCCTCCCCTCCTTCACATTTAGGCTTGAGCATTTTCTGAAAATACTTCCTCGTTCTAAATCTACTCAACTTACTCTCCTCCACCCAGAGCACCGGAAATACCATGTTTTTCACCCTTTTCATATCTCTAAACGCTGAGGTCGGCTTAATCTCCATATTGATCTGATATCTCTTACTTCCCCTTCTAATCAGGCCCGTGTACGGCTCCAAAATCACAAACGTTTCGTGCAAACTGGCTTCCGGTTTGAGTCCCACAGACTGATTAAGATAAGCCTCGTCTCCGTTGTAAAAGTGCGGCCAGCTGACCACCACGGGAATTCCATCCTTGCAAGGCGCCAGTCGCATCGCTCCCGTTTTCAAGCAAGGTCCAAAGTCGCCTCCCCGACAGTAGCAGGCATTGTCAGGATTCTCCCCAGGATCGGCAAGGACCTCCCGCAGAATCACAAACTTGTAACCCTTTAGCCCCGTCACCCGGACGTCTTCAGAATACGTCAAATACATTGAGCGACACATATCGGAACTAAACGTCCTCAGAGTCATGTTCCTCCTAATCCATGGAGGAAACACGGCGCCATCCGAGCCATTTATCATGTTGCAATACTCATCGTTCCAATAGTTTAAGCTTGTCTGACCCTCCCACGACTTGGTTTCCCCAAATAACGACTCATTTCCAACGCCAGTGTAGATTTCCAGCAAATCCGTCGTTGTTTCATTTTTCTGCCGTTACAAAATAATTTAAAAATCTTCCCCCTGTTTAAAAAAAATTGTTTCTCCCGCTTACCCCGTAAAAGAATCCAAATGTATTATTTGGCAAGAGCTGGTCGTCTCCAGAAAGGTCTGCCATTGCTTCAATACTATCCTGGTAGTATCCCTGGAATAGTAATTCTGCAACGGTTTTCCGGACAAACAACCGCTCGTTGTTGTTTGAAAAGATTTCCCGGACAAGAAACATTCCAAACGAGGAGAGGTTCATATTTCCAGTTTTCTCCATCATAACAATGTAAGGAACATTCAGAGTTGTAATTATATCGGATTCAGGGCCGGAGGAAAAGTCGGGCCGGAACCAGTACGTCGTTTTCATCCGGTATCGGACCGTTTCATTATTTTCACCCCAGCCTTCAACGAAGTTTTCCCGCTTTTCTCTGTATGTAAAATGAGAGAAATATAAATGTTTTGAATATAATATTGCTTTTTCTAGAAAGGAGTGCTTCCTTACTGATAAACATAGGGTCCCACTTCCTCCAGGATAGGCTTCTCCCCCCGGAGGACACGATTTGGATTGGTCACGTTAAAAAACCGAACGAGCATGTAAATAGGAACGTCCGCTTCCTTCCAAAAATTGTAAATATAACCACCGTCGACCAGTTTCACTGTCTAAAACCACCAACAAATAAAAACGTAATTAACTAGAATGCTAACTGAAAAGCTAATTAAAAATTAACGTATTTCAAAAACCTTTTGAAGTCCTTTCTCAATCAATCCAGAGATAAAGCCAGACTCCGAAAACATAACAATTTGAGCGAGTAACACCGTGAACAACGTAAACCACTTCATTTTTTAAAGGAAAAACAAATGTGGCGCTAAATTCAAAACTTAAATTACGATAGTATAAATTCAAAATGCCTTTTTAACTGAAGTCATAGAATTTTGTTAGTTGTTCGTGTTTTGACCATGACTGTTCACGGTGACACACATTTGTACATTAATTTTCATAGTGCGATAAATAACTATCGGTTAGCTTGAAAGATACAATTAACTTGTATTTGTTACATCAATAGACTTTGACCTACGTAATGTAGGAGGATACAGCTAATCGGCATCTGGTTTAGAAGATAAGCACAAGGTTTGTTTTTATATCGCTTGTGTCCAGACCAAGTATTTGGTTGTTGCATGGTGTGTCTTGAGTCTTGACACACTAAATATCTGACGCATGGTTGTTTCTATTGAAAAAAGTAAGAGGAATGACGCATCATGACAAGTTTATAGATAAGCAGAAAAACAGGCTCATCGCAAGCGTCATAATCTTGACATTAATTTATTCACTATTTAAAAATGCCGAGAAAACACTTGCGAGGGTCAATGCTCAAGCCATGCCGTTTTTACAAGGAAAGGAAAAGAGAAGAAAGAAAAAAAAACATGCAAGCTTCATCAGCATTAAAGTAACGGTTCCCTTTGTGATGTCAATACGCTAGACGTTAGCTTACACATGGATGTGCTTCCCAACATCCCAACCCCTCCATTCCAGCTCTTGTCCACGCGAAGGGTTCCCTATTTCCACTGCTTGTCGTTTCGTGGCAACTCGAGACCACAACAAACACAGAGAAAAATATCATGCGGAAATTCTATATTTTCATGGAACTTTCCCCAAAGAAAAATATCCAACATACATCAAGGTCAGGTGTCAGGCTATTTGTTTTTCCATCCAGCTTCCGTGTGTCCACCTCCACATAAAAAAAGTACAAATTTTATAAGTAAAGTTTTAAAAAACAAATCGAAATGGCGTTATATTTCGAAAGTCGTTTGAAACTTCCCGCGGATACAAGCGGCCCCAGTGGGAAGCGTGTCTTTCTCGACGTGACCTGGCACAAAACATTTCCCCTTCTCGCAATCGCCCACTGCGACGAGCGGAATGGAGGGATCGTCTCAATCTACAACCACGCAGTAAGTTTAATTAATTTTTGTTTTTGTTTTAATTAGTGTTTGCTTCATTTGAAAGTTAAACGACCTACTTGTAATTTTAAAGGTTGAAGAGACAACAAACGTAGAGCCCAGTGTTCAGCAAGGTTCGCAAGTGGTGAACATCCGATGGCACCCCCATTCCAAAATCCTCGCCATGGGATATCAATCCGGGGAAGTTGTTGTTTGGAACCATGAAGAAGGCGAATGTTTCGAAGGACCGAAAGGTCACAGCTCCGCCATAATGCTCATGGAATGGTCTAGCGACGGATCCGTGTTGGTGTCATCAGATAGCCTTGGCTTCCTGGTCATTTGGCATAGTGACTCCCAAGGTCACCTGCAAACACAAGCGGTCCATGACTTCAAGGATCCAGTTTGCCAGATTGTCTTCAGAGGAACCAACTTCCAGCCTGTAATCCCGTAAGAAAAGAAAGCGTTAAATTATAATATAAGCCAAGCCGTATTTTAATTAATTTAATTAGAAGAAGGGGATTAATTAATTAATTATTTAGTCATAAAATTAAAAATATCATTTAAAATCCCTCCAGGGAAGATGATAATGAGCGGGCGTTAGGAATGATGACCTCATGGCGTCCTAAAACAGGTGTTAAACGACGGACAGGTCGGACAATTACACGGCAAAGCAACCGCGATGAAGGTCACACTCTGGAACGCTGTTTTTTCGCTGGAGTTTTAAGTGGCAAGTTTGAAAATTGCAAATAGTTAGTTAATAGAGTAATAACTTTTAACAAAGGCAACCTTTGCTCTGCAGGAACTATTTTTTACCTGAAGGAAAATGGGTCGAGTGAAGACGTTCTCAGTTCCGGTTCCGCAGTCCGGAGCCTCCTCTACCACGGTCAAAAGGACATCCTTATTGTAATGACTGAGGCGTTCATCATGGGCCAGTTTAGTGTCGACGAAAACGGTGACCTTCGTGAAATCAGCAAGGTCAGATATTTATTTTTTTTAACAAATATGTTTTGGGCACTGTGTGAACAAGAAATGTGTAACTAACTTTTGAAAACGTGGCAGATGAAACTGAGTGGCGAAGGTGACGTAAGACTCCACTGGATTGGCGTCAACACTCTCGCCGTTCTCTGCAACGAGCCGTATATCCGGTTGTGGGACGTCGAAACCTCCGAAAATATAGTTATTGAACCAAAGGACAAGGATGTTGGAGAAGACGAAGTCTTCCTCTCGATTGACTACAATTCTAAAAATTGTAATTAAAACAACTTCAACGAAAATCAATCACAAATCAAACAAATAATTAAGAATACGATTTAATAACTTTTCAGCCATCTTGTGCTGCTGCACAAGCAAAGGCCGAGTCGTCATGTGGAAAGAAACGGACACCGGAAGTAGCTCTTCTAAAACAAGCGAAGACCACTGGGAATGGTACAACTCGACTAGTGTCCCAAACAGCTCCAAGCTTGCCCTCTGGTGCCCCTCCGAAACAGGGCTGCTCGCGGTGAACGCCATTCAAGAAGTTTTAATCCTGAAAGAGCAAGAGCTGTGCTACACCTTCGCACACGGCGTCAGCTGCGTTCAAACCTCGCCCACGACTCTCAGCATCCTCATGTTCAAACAAAAACTCAACTTCGACATTCGCGTCGACATGCAACTCTCAGGAATCACTACTTCCGGTGAGCATGTCGTCGTTTGGAATGGTTCGAAAGTGGTTATCTACGAAATTGGACCGCTGGTAACTTCCCACTATCGGAACTGCGGGGGCTTCAGTTCAAAATCCGATATTATCAAGATCCACGAGCAGAACTTGTACACTCTCGAGCAAAACCAAGTTCAGGTGAGGACCTTCCAGGGAACTGTGAAGCAAACACTGCCATTCAGCGCTCAAGAGGGGCCTCCCATAACAATGGAGGTGGGCGGAGACTTTATCGTTTGTGCAAGTGAAAACGGCTTTCTGAAGGTGTGGCACGTGGGCCGGAGGGAGGCAAAGCTTCACACGCAGCCCAAGGACCTGACCAAGCTTATCGACAACTTTGGGGAGGTTATCCAGGCCGTGACAAATCCAACTGGAGACAAGGTAGCTCTGTACGTGGCTCAGGTTAATTTGATCCCAGACTCGAGGCTGTTTATACTTGACTTGAGCGAAGGGGGCGTGACCCAGATAACCATTCAGGACAGATTCATAACGAAACTGTTTTGGGAGAGGGTGAACCCGGGTTATCTTGGGATTGAAACGAAATTGGTGCCAGTTGAGTTCAGAGCGGAAGAGGAGGATGAAGAGTCGATTCCATTTGCGGAGGATGCTGAGGAGGACTCGGGACGGGGATCGGCTGGGAAGGAAGGGAAGAAAATGAGAAAGTTTGGGATGACTCTGGACGTGCCTTGCGATGTCGTTGTTGTCACGTTTTTCCTTGATGGGGAGAAGGGCTTTTTGATTCATGAGTTGAGGGGATTGGAGGGTGCATCTGGTGGAAGGGAGGGAAAGGCTGGGGATGAGCATTTGGCGGGGCTGGAAATACCACACTTGTACTTTACGAGGAATTGCAGTGTGAGTCGGATGGGGAAGAATCCGAGTATTGCGAGGATAAAGGAAATGGAGTTGATTGGGGCAAGTTGAACAATAAAACACTTAAACAGAAGAAACATACATAACGCTTTAATTAATTTTAAATTGGATTTTGTAGAAAGAGGGAAAAGCTTTAAAAGATTCGTCGAGGGTCATGATCGACCGAGATCCAATTTTAGACTTTGACGGGATTGAAGATGAGGAGAGGGAGGGGCGGGAGGCCTTGATTAAGTATGTCTACAGCACGCTGGTAGACGACATCGATGGTGCTTTAAATGCAACTCGGCTAATTAAAAAGTAACTGACAACGCTGATTAGTGTCATAAAAATGAGTATTCTGGTTGACCAAATAATTAACATTGTTTTTGACATTTTGGATAGTCAAAAGGTATACAACAATATGCTCCGTAACTGTCTAAAAACGAGACGCCTTGACGTGGCCTTCATCTGCCTATCCAAGCTGAAGAACGTCCGGGTGTGTCAGATCCTCCGGGAGACAGTTGAAGAGGAGCCTGAGGAGGAAGCGCATGTGGCAATGCTTGCCATTCAGCTAGGCTTGCTCGTAAGAACAAGTAATTAATTCAATCCTGTATTTATTTTTGTGCTTACGCTTGTTTCCTGCTTTAAGAGTGAAGCTGAAGCCCTGTACAAAAGCTGTAACCGCTACGATCTCCTCCTGGACCTGTATATTTTAAGCGAGCGTTGGGAGGACGCTGTAGCCGTCTGCGAGAATCATCGACGAATCCAGCTCAAGTCGACCTACCACGCCTGGGCGAAATGTTTAGAGAAAGAAAAGAAAGTGAAGGAGGCGATTAAAATGTACGAAAAGGCTGAAACTCACAAATACGAAGTGCCACGAATGCTGAGTGACGAGCCACAGCAATTAGAAAACTACGTGCTCATCAAAAAAGACAAGTAAGACCGAAAATTCCCATGATTTTGCTGAGAAGCGTAAATATTTCAAATGGCGGCAAACTTAAATATTTTACATGCCAGAAAATTTTAAAGGCATGCATACCTAAATGATTCTTTGTGGGCGTGGCTTTCTTTAGGGAGTTGTACCAATGGTGGGCCCAGTATTTAGAAAGCAGCGGCGACACGGAGTCTGCCTTGCAGTATTATGAACTCGCCCAAGACTGGCTGTCCCTCGTTCGGCTCCTCTGCTTCTGCGGGGATCATGATAAGGCGGTCATCGTCTCTGAGAAAGTTAACGACCGCGCTGCAGCTTATCATCTAGCAAGAACTTTAGAAGACAGGGGCGACATTGGCAAGGCAATCGGGTTTTACTCAAGGGCGGGGGCGTTCGGACATGCCATTCGGATCTGCAAAGACAACGGCTTGATTGACGAGCTGTGGAGAATGGCGCTCAAGGCGGAACCGAGCGACCAGGCCGAAGCGGGAAAGTATTTTGAGACAATGGAGCCGCCTAATTACAGCAGAGCGATACAGTTGTACCACAGGGCGGGGTATGGCTCCAAAGCCTTGGATTTGGCGTTTGCGTAAGGAAAAATCAATTGAAAATTAAAATGTACATTTTTGTGACTAAAAAATTAATTTTGTTAATGTTTGTGTTTAGGACTGGTGAATTTGAGACTTTGCAAATGGTAGTGAGGGATATCATAAGCAAACCAAGTCACAACACAGACCCCCTTTTGCTCCAGCGCTGCGCCGAGTTTTTCGTGGAGAATAATGAAGTTGATAAAGCGATTGATATGCTTGTCGCCGCCCAAAAGTATCCCGAAGCGATGGACCTCTGTGTCAAGAAAAAGTTTACGATTACAGAGGAAATCGCAGAGAGACTGACCGCTCCGAAAGGTGCTGCAGGGATAGATGAAGGGACCAGGAAAATGCTCCTCGAGAAAATGGGCGAATGCCTCACATTCCAGGGAAGTTATCAGCTAGCGGCGAAAAAGTACACGCAAGCTGGAAACAAAGTAAGACGTGTAAAATAATAGCCAAAATATAAACCGGAAGTACATTAAAATGAGTTTTACTTGGTTTATTTACAGATTCAAGCCATGAAATCTTTACTAAAAAGTGGCGACACGAAAAAAATTAAGTATTATGCGGATATTTGTCGGCACCGCGAAAGTAAGCCACTTATAAAAACAATACAAATTAAAAAGCGTGAAAATCGGTTTTAAATTTCGTGCGGTTGGTTTGAATGTCTAGTTTATGTTTTGGCGGCAAACTACATGCAAACAACTGACCTGTCTCGTGACCCATCAATTATCCAGACAATCGAACATTACTACAATAAAGCTCAAGCGTACGACAGCCTGGCCGCATTTTACGAAACACTGGCCCAGGCGGAAATAGAGGATAATAGGGACTATAAAAATGCGTTGTATGAATACAGGAAGGTGGAGGGCGCTCTGAAACTGCTTATCGATACTGGGGCTCAGTATGAGGATAAGCTGCGGGCCATTCAGACCAGGATATTTAATATTCACAAGTTCATTTCTATTAAAGAGTAAGTTTAAGTTCTTCCTCGTCCCCCCTCATTCAAAGAAAACAAAAGGATAAAAGATTGCGGATAGTTTAAAAGCGGGTTTAATTGAATTTTGAAAACAGCAATTTTCCCGCCAATCCGGAGATTTCGATGCAGGAACTGAAAAAGATGAAAGATGACGGGAAACTGGATGGAATCCGGCTGGGAGACATGTACGCCGTTATCATTGAATATTTAATGGAGCAGGGACAGGGACGTCAGGCAGCGGCCATTTTGGATGAGATGAAGGTCTACGTTCCAAACTCAAATTACAGTCGGTATTTAAACCCAGACACACTTAAAGTAAGTTCAACAGTTAAACATGTTAACTACAGCGAAGTAAAAGTTTTATAATTCACCATTTCGATTTATTTTGTAGAAAATTGAGAAGTTGGGTGACTTCCGGTCAAATAAAACTGTTGCCTCACAAGACTTTAATGGAGTGAGTGCGAAGCTACCTGAAAATGGAGTGAATCCAGTGTCGGGAAATCCTGGAGATGATATCCTGCAGTTGTTAAAGTACAAAGATAATCAAGATCCGTCTGGCGAGGACGGGGAGGATTCTGGGGAGGAGGACGACGAGGAGGAAGAGCTGGAAGAAGAGGAGGAAATCGAGGATGAAGAAGATGAAGACGCAGAGGAGGAGGAAGAAGAGGACGAGGAGGAGACTCCAAAGTATAAAAGTTCGCAGCAGTATCAGTATCAGCAGCAGCAAATGTACCAGCAGCAGGGCTCCTTCAACATGATGACAATGAGAGGGAGTAGTAGTGACATGGGAGGGGGAGGAGGGGACGTTAGATACAATGGACGAAGTTCAGGGGGGAATTATCAGTAAATTAATTCAAGTTTGTATTTTACTTTTTCAAGACAAATAAATATATGTTTTGTTGCGTTAATTTGACGGCGTGTGAGTGGGGATGGGTGAGAGTTTTTCTGATTTTCTTTCCGACATTTGTTTGTCTTGACGGCCCCACATGGTGCCAATGGTGGGTGAGTGCTTCAAATAGTCAATGTCTTGAAATGATGTCAGGCTGGATCGAGACTGGGGTCGGCTGCTGGTAGAAGAAAAAGCATCCTGGATGGGACACTCTGGTGTAGGTCCAACTCCAGTATTCCTCGGAAGATACTGACCAAACACTTGGATCAGGGAGGGATCCTCATGGCATGCTTGAGTGAAGTCATCTTTTGAAATGACTCCGTCCCCGTTGCAGTCCAACTTGGGGTAAATAATGAAGACTAAGTCTTGACCAATATGGTACGCCTTTTCGCGGTTGTCGGTGGTTAACGTGTAGCGGGATCGAGGGCTGGACAGCTGAAGAGACTCGACGATGGACAAAATAGCATCGGATTTACTTATAGTAAAGTCATCGTCATTGCCTCCGAGAGGGCAAGGAGCATCCCCGCCATCTTGAACTTTACCTTTGCCGTAAACTCGCATGCCAAGATTGATGTGGGCTTGGAAGGGACCTCGCAGAAGAACGTGGACAGCTGCAACTAAGTTCCTTTGCAGTTAGCTAATGAAATTATTTACACACTAAAGTTAAATATGGTCGCACACGTAATTACTTTTAATTCGTCAGTTAATTACGTAGCCATTTTGGTTCCTATCGAAAGCGTTGAAGACTCGCTTGTACATGAAGCTCGAGTCGACGTCTAAATTGTTCGAAATTATCCGCCGAAACTGGCTGAAGCTGAACTCGCTCTGACTCATCGCCGGTCAGACCGAGGACGCTGTAGATTTCTTTGTACACCTTGCCATCTTCTTCATCGCTGCTCTAAAATTTAAATCAGTGCGAAACTAACATGAATAAACAGTTGACTGGACATGGTTTATATTCAGGTAATTTGTGAAGGGATTTTTTAGTCTCTGGAGGACTTACGAAGGCCAGTTTACTTACGAGGCTCGTTAGGCTATTCGATTGGACAAGGAGTTCAACGGAACTCGTTTTCCGCTTCAAACTCTCTGAAGACATTTTACTTCCGGTTTTACAGAAAAGAAATGAATGTCGGTTTCGTGATGTTGAATGAATACTATTCTCAAAAATCAGCTTCGCTTCCAATTTTTTTACACCTTTTTTTATTCATCTCTAGCAACAAGTTTCAAACCTGAACCATACCATGACTACATAATTGGAAACACTTCTCACAAGAGGACTCGCTGGAGGCGAATGATAGATGGAAGTCCAGGCACCTGAGTGCTCATCACATGACATAAAATTTAATATAGTGGAGACGTTTGAAACATACTAAACAAACTTGACAAAACTCTTGATGCAATTTCGAATCCAATATTATCTAGCCAGGCGCAAGGTCTGGAGTCTACTTGTATGAGTCGTTGAATGTTCAAGGTTTCAGAGGTTTTCGCTTGCTTTCACTTTCTGCTTTCTCCTGTGCAATCTTCAAATTCCTTCAAATTGCTGTTAGGCACCAGGCTGCAGCCAAGAATTATTCAAACAAAATCATACCATTTCGGACAAAGGAAAATCATCTCATATCCTTCCGCTGTAGAGAGCCAGCTCAGCTCAGAGTCGTCCACACACCGACACCAACGCACAGCGAGAGTTTTGAAGCTGTCCACTTAGGAATGGCAGTAGGACGTGCCCAGGGCACGCCCAGTGCAACCATGTCTGCTTCATTTTTACACAAATGGTCATACCAACTACCATTCCGTAACGAATGAAACAATCAAAAGAAAAACAAACAAAGAATCAAACACGCTTTTTCTGGGATCGTTTTATCTGAATCTTACAAATTTTATGAGATATAAGATCACATAAAACGTTTGTTTCGTCTCTCAGGCAAAATACTGTCGTTTTAACTGTACAGCTGAAGGTGGCGCCACCAGCTAGCTCCTGAGTGAAAGACACTCTAGCCGGAAAGTTCTTGACTGTGATATCATTGGCGTCAAGACTCACCGTGTCCCCTATACTATTCCAAACTAATGCTTTATAGTTATTTTTTAAGCATTTAACTCGTTGTTTTTGCTGATGGTCAGCTGGCCATCTGCTTTATATAAGGGCTTCTTGAGGAAAGTAGTTGTCACCAAGAAAAATATGAGTCGGCGTCTCAATCGACAAACAAACACGCAAGGGCACAATTTTAACTCTAGTAGTTTTGCAAGTAGCGAGCGCCTGGTCGACGGTCAGACGGCGGCACGGGCTGAAGGTGACGAAGGTAGAAATAAATTAAACTAATCATTAAAACATGTAGTTTGGGAGTTGTCCTGTTTCAATTTTTATCATGAGCTTATTTCACATCATCCTGAAAAAAATACGCTGTAAATAATCTGGCTGTTAGGTTTCAGCTAGAAAGTGCTAAATTCGTCTTGCTGCGTCGCCGAAATCTCGGGGGATTAAATAGCATTTTCCTTTGTTTGTAGCAAGCAATTTGGATATTTACAATCTTATCGACAGTGAAGCTGACCTGCATCGACATCACGGTCATGCCGCTTTGCAGTGTCGAAGCCTGGGTAATTCAAATGAATCCTCTAAATTCATATTTTAATGTGAATGTTTGCTAATTTTTTAAAAATTATCTTTCAAATTCCTTTCTTAAGCTTGAGGAGCTGTCGCTGTATTTTATGTTCCTTTTTTGGTTCGTTATCGGGGAATTTGTGCTAATTATTGTTAACTACCACGACGTTTGGAGCAGCGACATCGTTTTCTTTATGATAATCCTAAGGAGCACCTATTACGACATGGTCCACGGCCCCAAAACAGACAACGTCTCAGTAGTTAAAGTAAGCAACCACAATCGCAATAGAAAAACAGAAACTTGGTTTTCCTTTTTTTAAAAGAAAACCAGTCGCCTTCCTGTTTTCCTGTAGGTAAAGATCCGACTTATCGTCCAAATCAGTTTGTCCGTGTTCGCGCTCATCTTCGTGGCGAGCTGCGTGACGAACCAGTTTGTAGTCGAGACCCCAGTGGAGTTCCAGGTTGTGGACGCCGACAATCATGTCGTCGAAACGATGCCGTTGTGGAGGTGGCTTTACAAGGGATTCTATGTTGTCTACGGTCCTGACTATTTCATAAATTCGTTTGACGAGAAATCCACTAGCAGTAACGCCAGTAACATTCCTCCGGGCGAGTACGACGAAATTAACTTTACGGCGACAGCAGTTAACGTGCTCATCCAAGTACTGGTCTGCGCGGGAAAGTTTGCAGTCGTAAGGTACATTTTACTTAACTGGGAGCTCGTGATAAAATCCTTGACAAGGCTTGTTCGTAAATGGTAAAACTGTTTTCATTTGTAACATTATTTTTATTTTACTAAATAAATGGCGGGAAGAATTCACATTTTGAACAAAGGTGGAATGGGAAATTCAAAATGTTTTAAATTCGATTCGGCGGGTTTTTTGAAAGTTCTTTTAAAATTGATCAAAAGTAAATGGCGGAAACGATTTACATTTTCGAAAGGGAAATTGGAGAGGGAAATTCAAATTGCTAGGATGTAGATTTGGCGGGATGTTTAATCTTCTAACTCCACGGCGTTCCGTTGAATCATGAGCTCAGCTTTGGAGAGATCTTTTTGCCAGTCTTTGAGTCGACCAATCACTGTGTCAATCTGTTTAATAGACGAAAAATTGAACATGTATTGTTGAGTACTTTTTAATTTTCCGCTGGAATATTTTGGTTATTTTCTGTCTGTACCTGTTCCCTGGCAAGGACCCTTGGCTGAATCCAAGTGACTTGAACGATCTCTCCAACGCTGTCAATTTTCCCTCCGATGAGCCCCAGGGCGAAGGCCTTCATGATGAAGATTTCGACTTGGTCTTTGCTCAGCTTGGTCACGTGGGCAAATTCGGCGAAGGTGATTTGACGCTGATTGGCTGCTCGTTGAAATGAAGTCTGGGTTTAGGCGCATAGAAAAATTCAATTTAAAATCTTGTCAGTCTGTTTGAAAATGTTTTTCATTTGAGTTGCTTCACCTCCATGATTGCAAGTAAAATCACTTTGGTCCTGAGTTTCTGCTCATTTTCCTGGAGCATTGGAACCGTCGACCATTTTTTGCGGAGAACGTCAAACTCTGTGACGTCACCGGCGTTAAACGCGCGGACCATCTCGAGAAGCCATTCGTTGGAGGTCCTTCGTAAAGAGTTGAATACAGGGTGGGCCAGCTAATGCAAAATACCCCCAGAGTAATCATGATTAGCAGTTTGTTAATTAAAAAAGAAAGATTTTGAGATTTGAGAGTACCAGCTCTCCAAAGTTGAACATTCCATCGGCGACTAGAGCGGAAATAGCCAGATTCTTAGCATGTTCCCTTTGCTCCTCGATCGGCAGCGATTGGAGTGGAGTACATCCCAAATATTTAATTGCGCTTTTGTAGTAGCCCGTGAGGTTATTAACAGCGAGAAAATACAAGCTTTGAAGGCGGTAAAAACGGCCGTGAACGCCGGAGATTCCATCGTACTGTTGAAGAGTTTCATCCAAATCCTCCAAAATCAGCTAAAAGCAAAACAAAAAAAAAACTTATCAGTAGATCTTACGCTTCTAACGTATTCTGATTTTGTAGATTTGCCACTACTCCTCTCGTTTTTGTAGATTTCGTTTATTTTTAAGCAAAAGTCAATTAAACTAAAGGTTATCTCACTTTTAGACCGTTAAGATCCTTTTCCTTTTCAAGCTTAATTGTTCCCCTCATGAGTTTGCAGAGAGCCCAAGCCTCCAACTCAGTTTTCACGTGACCTTCACAGTGATCCAAAAAGACGTACGCGTCCTGCGGCTTGTCATACTGGACCACGATCAAAGCTGCTAATTCCATAAACGCCATTTTTCCAATTCTATCATCCAATTAAAAAGCTTGTTAAAGAACACGAGAAGTTTTCACAAATTAATTAATTTGACGCCAGTACTCACCTATACTCAAACTCCTTCACAAATCCTTCGTAGAGTTCAATCAACGCCTTCCCCTTCTGAAGCTCCGGCTGCTTAGCCATTTCGAGAACGGCAACGGTCAACTGGTGCCATAACCGCTTGGAGTGGAGTTCCTCCAGAGTCGCCCACTTGGCTGCCATCTCAGGACCTGAGCTGGTCTCCTTCTGACGCAGATAAGATGCTACGTTAACATTCATCCTTATCCTTTTAAAGATAGCAACACTTCCAACTTGGAAATTAAACGGATTGTCTAAATAACTGCTGAATCGACAATTTTTTTTAAAACAATCTTTCCGATATGTCAGGTCGTCAGGTGTCACTCTCACTTGTCTTGTCGTTGTAAGATTTCAGGATGCCCGTCGTCGTGCTCACCACAACATTGTTTACTGCAAAACAAAAAAATATTTTTAAAATAGCTGAAATGTTCAACGGCGGCAAAATCAAACTGGGGCAAATCTCCTCCTCCAGGATCCAAAATCCGGCAAAATGATTTGTCCTTGGGCGTCGCGCCTCGTCAGCTAAAATTTTTAAAAAGTTACCGCCATGTACAAATAATGGGGAAAACAAGACTTAACCGTTTAGAGGCATTTGTAAGTAATTATTCATGTAATTAGCCACTCTGTGTCGTTTCAATTAACTAACCACGCAACCTTTATTGTTTTCCTATTTTACAGGGTTATGAATACGGAGTGATCCTTCAAACCGCCAGCTTCCTTTTCATTTCCCAGCTGGTTTACATTTTGATCGTGTCTTTTATCTATTCTTTCCCTGGTTCCTCCGTCGCCTGGCTCTTCTCGATGTACCTCGGCGCCTGCATTTTCTCCGTCGCGTACGACCTCCACTTCTTCTCCTCCTCCCTCCCAAAGTCAATCCCCCAGCACATCCGAACCTGTACCGATCTCGCCGTCTTCTTCTCCACGGGTGACTTTCTACTCATCGGCGACCAAGCAAAATCCTCCCTCGCCCGCGCCATCGCCCAAGACTTTATTCAAAAAAACGGCGCCCTGACTTGTTTACTTTTCTTTTTGACAAGCCTCTTCCTCGCCAATTGTGCGTTTATCTCAGGATTTCGAATGATAATTAACATAATTGTTACGCTAATTATAATGGGGAGGGCAGTTGAGGCTTATTTCGGACCGCCGAGGAATCGAGACAGACGTACATCCAGTTCTGAGGGATATCAGAACCCACAGGAGGTCCTTCTCGAAGGAGTGTCTTCAACTGAATCCTCCGAAACTTCCGAGGAAAATGATTAAAATGAACTAAAATCATCAGCAGATTACAATATTCTCTAACGTGTTATATGTTTTTATTTTTTCACAATTAATTTTGACAGTGTTTTTTAAAAAAAACCGCGCCAGTAAACATTTTTGTTTTGATTAGAGTTTCAAACTGGTCATGGTATTTCGTTCGTATTTTTAAAACTCGGCAAAGTATTTATCATACTGGTCATCCCCGGGCTTTGCCTTCCCCTCGTCCCTCGCAATTTCACTCTCAAACGGTTGAAAATGGCGGGAATCGCCTGGATGACTCACTTCTGGCTTGAATGGAGGCGTGACCTTCTTATGAAATATGGCGTTCCAGTCGATGCTCTGAAACCACTTGTGGTTCTTAATGTCATGCACGCCGTTTTTAAGATTTCCGTACCTCCGGGTGAGATCCACTTGAAGAATATTCTTAACGAGGTCTTTGCAGTCGTCGCCCATGAAGCTTGGAAACTTGACTTTTCCCGCGACAATCTTTTCGTAAATCTGGAGCGGCTGGTCGGCGTAGAAGGGACTTCGGCCGGAAATCATTTCGTAGATGAGCACGCCCACTGCCCACCAATCTACAGCTTTTCCGTATCCTTTGGCCATGATCACTTCCGGTGCGAGATATTCAGGAGTGCCGCAGAGTGTCCAGGTCCTGCCCCGAATTCGCTTGGCAAACCCAAAATCTGTCATTTTGACGTAGCCGCTGTTGTCAATCAAAAGATTTTCAGGTTTGAGGTCGCGGTAGACGAGGTCAAGCATGTGAAGATATTCAAAGCAGAGGACAATCTGGGCGGCGTAGAACTTTGCCTGGCCTTCGGAAAACTTGCGAAACTTTTGGAGATGGTAGAACATCTCGCCGCCGTTTATAAAGTCCATGAGCATGTACAAATTGGCATAGTCTGTAAAATGGTACTTGAGTTCGACGATAAATGGGAAGCCGATACTGGCGAGGACTTTTTTCTCGTTGAGAGTGTGCTCCACTTGCTTCATTTTAACGACTTTGGATTTTATCAGGGTCTTCATGGCGTAGAACTCTTTGGTCTGCTTGTGCTCGACGAGTTTCACCAGCCCGAAGGAGCCCTCGCCGAGGTTTTTTATGACGTTGAAGTCTGAGATTTGGGCGTTGTGCTGGAAAAAAAAGTGAAACGAGGGATTAAAAACCGGAAATGGAGCTATGTTGGAGGTTTGGTAAGGTTTATTTTACGGACTGGTCGAGGATTCTTCCATTTTTCTTCAAAGTCGTCGAATGCTTTGTGGAGAAACTCGTCGACCGTGTCTAATTTCGATAAAATATCAAAATTACCGATGCTTTTAATGGATTAATTTCACAAATTTGTCGAATAGAAAACTGGGAGAGGCTTACATTTATGGGATTGGGCTAGAAGACTCTGTGAGGCTGCCATATCAGTATCTCCACAGGTTGTGGAACCTTTCTTCTCAGACTTTTTTGAACCTGTGGCGGAGGAGGAAGAGGACTCCAAGGGACTCTCAGTTTTTTTCTTCCTTCCGGTTCCAGTCTTGAAGAAAAGCCGGAATTTCTCTACAAAACAAAAGATGAAATTCAAATGGACGTTATTTTTTTATTTAAAAAAAAGTTTGCATTGTGCGATTGCGCGTTAATTATTTTGATTGTTTACGTTTTTGAAATACAGTTTTCTTGTTTATTGTTTCGGTTGCCACACCGAATTTTAACTGTCTTACCCTTTTTATTACTGTTTTCTTTTGAACAGTCATTTTTCGTGTTTTCCTGTTCATTTTTTGTACTCTCATCATCGTCATTGTTAGTGGCCAAAGCGGTTAGACTCTTGCTCCTCAAGAGCTTGAACAAATTAAACTGCTTCTTTTTCGGTGTGGATATCATTTTTACTACATGTGCACACTTGTGTCACCTCCGGGATTGATAACCAATTTTATTTATGTCCTGAAACTAGCAAAGGTCGCTTCTTTTTTTCGTCTGTTCATTTCATATTTGTAACGAGTAACTGACATGTAGTTTCAGTAAAGAATGTTATTTATTTCTGGGCGGATTTTGAATGAAGAAGTTGATGAAGCACAATTTTTTTTACTAGCCATGTGTTTTCATCTCAAAAAATTACCAACTCCCCAGCGCTATATTATTTTATCTATAATTATTTCTTCATGACATTCAAACACGCACAATAATGGAATACCAAACCAAACACAAAAAACTGCTATGAAATTACACCATGTATTAGTATGAAAAAAACTGTCTTTGTCTCACAATGCCCCGTAAACAAGGCTCAAAACTTATGCGTAGCATGAGCATTTCTCAAACTAGGCTTATATTCAGACAAGTATCAATATCACTTCTGAAAAATATCTCTCAAATTACTAAACTAAGCTCAATTCCAAAACTATAAATATCTTGTTCCTCCGAGTGAGCTAATTTTAATGCTGAAACGTCTATAAACAATGTACATACAAAAACGTATAAAATGCTGCACGTACAACAGTTAAAATAAAACTACTCATGAGCTCCATTTTGATTTTCCAGTCATTATATTCCCAACACACAAGCATATTATATTTTAATTCTCAACTGAGTAAGCAGCTCATGTCCATGATAGCATAACCATACCTATACAAAAAAAAATCTGCTTCTTGTTGCATAGTTTGCCCGATTAGCAGAATAGTTTAGTCTGAACAAATTATTGCTTATCTCAAATCTTCGTTTAGCCTGAATAACTAAACAAACAAGTTAGAGCAACGTGAATATACAATAATGCACAAATACAACTACAACATAATATTTTATTCAGAACAATTGTTATCTCATAAGTTTTCTTTTTTTTATTGTTTACCATGCGTATTTGAAGGAGGTTCACTCATCTCCGTCTTCTTCATCTTGGCATTGACTGCTGCTCCTCGCTGCTGCCCATTTCCTCTTCTGATTAACTAGTTACTCACTAACCACACAGGCTTGCCTTCCTTCATGCTAAATTATCAAAGGACCTTGTTCATATCAAACAGTCTTTTCCATTTGTATGTGATCCAGAGAGAGGTAGACGCACAGACAGACAAGAACCATTTAGCACTCGCAACTCAATCACAATTAAACAAGGGCAAATCGTTTATATTTAGAATGAAAAGAAGTAAATGCGTGTGCGAGAAGCAGCGACGGAATACTAATTTTTCACTACCGTTTATAGAATCAAAGTCACTTTTTGCTCTTATTTTGGGCAAACTCCAAAAATAAAACAAATTTATAGCTTGATTAGGGTTATCCAGTTGATATAAATTATTAGTTTTTTGTTTCTTGATTGCAGATCTAGAGATGACTACAACAATAAATAAAAATTCCTACTGTTCACATTAACAGTTGATATTGATATGAAAATCCCTCGCTAAAAATGAGTTCTAATTTTTTTAAATAAATTTTCACATACTTTTATGTGAACCTTTTTTTTAAATATTGAACTGTATCGTACGTTGATTATTGTGAATGAATGAAAATTAAAATTAGCACCACTTTCTATATATTTTTTTGCAACGTGCGTGCGTGATATTTACTTTTTATTTAATTTTTTTTGTGATGGGATGATCGTGCAATAGAAATATATGTATAAAATACGCCCAGTCTGATTTCCTCCTGCTGCTGCAGCGGCTCTTGCAACTCTGACAAAGTAAAAGTTGTTCAGTTTTAATATTCATATTGTTTTTACAAAGAAAAAAGAGATATGACATGACTTGGGAAAATAAAACGGTTTTGACAACAAAGGTAAACGCGCGTGGTGATGTTTGCTGTGTGCGTGCTAAATACGGCTCTAGGGTTTCAAGTGGGGGATCGAGGGGGAGTTATTATCGACAAGATAAACATGTTATCTTTGTGAAAATGGCTCTTGAAAAAGAAAAATGACATGGGATTTTTTACGAGATGTCCATACATGGAACACATTTTCTAACGAAAAACAACGTCTTGGTCATGTTTTGGAGGAGTGCCTTGAATACCTGCGATGCGGGGAAGAAAAAATAAAAGATGAATGACTTCTGTGTGTTGAGATATAATTATGGATTTTTTTAGTCTTTCAAGAAGTAGTTTACTCCATATTGGTATAGAAAAAACAAAAAGTTTCGTTTTTTTTCAAGTGGGCGTCTGATGAAACAGTGTTTTATCTTTATCTTCTTTTTAAGAAGTAACAATGTTTCCATTGAACCGGCCTGGCAGGTGGGTATCACATGTACCGTAAAACTTTTAAAAAACACCGGGGTCCCTAAATGACGCCGGGTATAATAGGTGCATGAGGCCACAATTTTTGCAATGATAAACGTTTGGTTATCTGATTCTACTCGGTCGTCATTTTCACATGATAAGAAATTACAAATTGCAACGAGTGTTTATTTGACCTTGACCGCTCTATTTCCCAACTTTATTTACAAGAATTTCGTCTAAACGTTGAGAATTAAAGCGTTCAAATAAACACACGTCGCAATTCCTCTCCTATCACATGAAAAGAAAATGTTTAGTTAACGAAAATGACCAAAAGAACACCAGTGAATATGAAATTGTTATTGAATACGATAATAACAATTAAATTAAAGGTCTGATATGGTCTGAGTTGTTATAGATTAAAACAAATCAAACCTTAAATATTGCCGGGTCCCTAATTAAATCGTTACGGTACATTTGCCATAGTTCTCTGGATATTTATGAAGGTGACACTAGACCCAACAACAGTAGCATTTTATCGTAAATTACACGTTTATTGGTTAATTTTTTTACGAAGAAAAAGGTTCATATTGCAAATTACGATGAAGCTGTTACTCATCGTTTTAGGTTGGTCATCTATTTCTACACACCGCCGGTATAGTTTTGTTTTTTCCTTTTTAGTATTTCATGTTTTCGCGTGAGTTATTAAAATTATTTTGCATATGCGGCGTAGGTTTGTATTAGCTGTGTGAAACATTTTGAAAAAAAAAAACTGTTGATATATAGATATTTAAGAGAAAAACTGCGTGATGAAGAATCATTAATGAAAAGATCAGCTAATTTTCGTTTTTGATGAATGAATGAAAGAATGCTGACGTGTTTGCATGTTGCACTAATTGTGGACTATGCGAACTCTTGCTATAGAAAAGATGAATAGGATGGTGGGATGATTTTGATCTATCACTTATCACCTTGAATGAGCATTCGTAACCAATCGACAATCCTCAACTAAACAAAATCTAATGACAAAGGACTTCATCTGCAGGGTATCAATGTCTGGACATGATGAGCCTTAGCTGTGATTACTTTACATTGCACTCAGGTTCTTTATTGTCTCCAAATGCCCCGCATCACCACTTGTTCAGCTTTAAATAACCACTGCAGTGTGTAAACCTACATTCTTTTTTACATAGAAAGTGTTTTTTCTTTGTCTCGAACACTTTGTCTTCGCTTGCCAACGCTGGACTATCCTGGTTCAGCCAGGATATCATTATGAAGGCGTGTATGAGAAGGATACTCCATTCAAATGAGAAGAAAGACGAGACGAGGAGCCTCATTTGCCTATTCCTTTTTTCTTAATTGTCCTGATTTCTTTGGTGACTTGCTCCTGGGGATCTTCTTATCTGTGTCCTGTATAAAACACTGCATTTATTTTTTTTTACCTTTAATTGGCTAAGCTTGATAAGCAACAACTTACTTTTGAGGATTGACCAGTAAAGGTTGCTTCCGTAGCATGCATTAGGCAGACCACCTGATTTTGGATATAAGTAAACAATCTATTTCGTCAAGGCGTGAAGCACTTTTTTTTACTTTATGACATTCTTTTTGCTGGTGAGATTTCCTGAGGTATTAAGTTATGGCCGAATGCGACCCTGAATCGCGACTAGACTCAGATCCTGAATCTGACAAGGCTGACGACAACCTTATCACCCGTAAGAAAAGAGCATTATCTGAATCCAGTTCCAAAAGCAGTGACAGCACTTTTATACAAGTGAAAAGAGTCCAGCTTGACCTTTCCGGAAAGCCAACAGCTGGAAAAAC
This sequence comes from Akabosia matsudoensis, assembly GCA_019593645.1. Classification (NCBI taxonomy): domain Eukaryota; kingdom Metazoa; phylum Arthropoda; class Collembola; order Entomobryomorpha; family Paronellidae; genus Akabosia; species Akabosia matsudoensis. Next base: position 24,009 of record VICI01000322.1, read on the forward strand.
TCCGCCAGACATTCCCGTAGGTCATCCAGAGGAAACACAAACTCCTGCTTTGGCGACATCCGACCATGCGACGGATAGGTCACCTCCACCGGAAGCTAAATCTAAACGGGGACGAGGAGGCTCCTCCTCAAGACGTGGAAAACCTCGCAGGAAAATTAACGACTCAGTCGGAGGATCCCCTGACTTCCATACTTCGTATTTCTCAAAGCTGCCAGATCCCGAGCCCGGCCAGCCGATATATTTGACGAGGGAAATGATGGTTCAGTTGTCGGTGAGAAAATAAATGTCACCTGTGTGATTCTTTTCTTTGTTTGGAAGCTATATTTTTCCAGAAAATTCCCGCGCCTTCAAATCATTTGTTTACGTTTTTTTTTGCATTTATTTTCCCGCAGGCGAACATTGATTCGGGATTTTTCTATCTGAACAACGCGTTCGAGCTAATGAAGCAAACGCAGTTGGAACTATTTCACGCGAGAAACACGCTCGAGAGAATTTACAAAAGTCAAAACGGGGGTGGCGGCGACACTGACGCTGGTCCGCAAGACGAGGAAGAGATGGTGGGCTGTGGGGAGAGAAAATTAGCCGCGTCGCCGCCGGTTTTACCAAACACAAGTCCTGTCCCAGGTTGTTCGTCCAAACTTGGAGACGGAGAAACATTTCAGTTTCAGCTTGATCCTTGGCCGTTGTTGAATGTTAGTTCATGTTTTTTTCAGTTTTTTTTTTTTTTTTTTTTGTTTTTTTTCTGGTAAATTACGGTTTTTTATTTGTTTTTACGTATTTTTACGAAAAGTGTGGAGTAGGAAATTCGCCAGTGAAGCCAGCGGTCCCAGTGGAAAGTTTTGTTGTGAAGGAGGCAAGTCGACGAGGTCGTGGGGCTACAAGTGGGAGGAGAGGAAGGCGTGGAGGTGGTGTAGGAAGAGGCAGAGGAAGGAGCATAGAGTTTTCTAGTTACGATAGTTACCAAGCAAATAAGCGAGAACCGGCGGAATTAATTGAAACAGTTTGGGGCGCAGTTTTAAATAGCACTGGAGAACTTGGTACAAGGGATTCTTGGATTTTTTATTCCTGAAAGGAACTTTTAATTTGATTAATCTGACTTTTATTTAAAGCAGGCGAGAGTCAGAAGTTAGTGAAGACTCTTTTGCGGAAACCACAGTTGATTATTCCGTTAGAAGATCTGAAGAAAATTCTAGATTCTGTTAAGGAGTTGGGACGGTTGCGGTACTCATCGAAAGAAGTAAGACTACGCGCGTAGTTTAAAATCCGTTTAAAGAAATATTTCAGACGAATGGATTTTGATTTGATTTCAGGTTGAAGAAAAAATGGCAAGAAATCGAGGAAAGAGGAAGGCCAAAGTCCCCCGGAAGGCTGATGCTCAACAAGGTCTTGCTGAGAAGATTGGGAAATCATGTGATGAAGATGTAAGCAAAGCTAATGAAGAACTAATAAGTGGTAAACCTAAAGAACGTGACTCTGCGAATAACAGTCCGGGATCAACTGCCAAAGATCCTCTTCCTCAAGAAGCTAGTGGACATGGTAGGGAAGTCCGCGGCCGAAAACCAATACCAAGCGGGCTTCCTGACTGGAAAGAGTTTCGTATGAATCCTAAGGCTCTAGAGGAGGTTTGGGCGCAAGTGAACCGCAACTTGGAAGAAATAGCTAGGAAAAATAAAGAAGAAAAAGAGAAACGAGCTGCCACAATGACAGATGAATCCGGAAAATGTATATTCTACTAAATTAAAATTCAGAAATTCAGTTATGATTTTCCTGATGTTTAAAAATCGACTAACAAACAAATGCATTTTGATTTATGAATCGCAGGTGATATTGAGAGTGTTACTGATACAAATCCCACCTTGTCACCTCGGTCTGATTTAAATGAAGAATTGCGCCAGATGTCCGAAGAAAAACCAGAGGTAGATCCGCCGTCTGACTTGAAAACTGAGGTTACTGCTGGTTCCGAATACTGTCCACCTCTAGATGAATCTTATCCTTACGGCGATATGACGTACAGCAATATTGCTGAAGACGCCAGAGAAGAATCGGTTGGCAATGAATTTAAGGTCAAGGATATGGTCAACAAAGCCCCTGAAGCTGGTGATCCTACTCATGATTCTGCCGTGAATGAAAAAAAATCGAAGAACGATGCAAAAAGAAAGAAGCTCGCCAAGTTTGACGGTAGCAGCTCATAGTTTTTGTACACTCGAGTATTTAAAATTCATGTTTGACCATGTTTGACCATGTTTTGCGTGTTCTTTAAAGCTATTAGTGAAGTATCAGATGCGGGATCAACTGCTTCATCCGACGACATTTTTGTTCCTGTCAAGAGATTTAGAAAGGGCGGCAAATCTTTAAAAAGCTCAAAGTAATCGATTTGTAGCCAGTCTTATAGATAAACACAAGAAAGTAATGGATTCATTTTAGCATTTAGCAGTAATTCGTAGCTCGTATAAGAACTCGCCTTGTAATTCATTCGTGTACTAACTCTCCTTGTAAAGTTTTAAATGCAATCAATGCTAAAAATGTGACTTTGTGATTAATTTAATTCTGATTGATTTCTTTCAATCAATAAACGTAAATGGGAAAGAGTGAACGAAGCGATACATTTGCGATAGAGCGAGTGAATTTTTATGCATATTCAGGCTACATTTCATGCATACAACGCTTCTCACCATGCTCCGCAGGCTTCTGCATCAATTCCCAAAACGCGGCAAGCCGTGGATTCAAACGTAGCAAGTTTTTTTCATGCACGGCAGAGATGCACGTGGAAAGAAAATAAATAAGAAAAAGTGTTTTGCATTTTGCAAGCTTTCGTCAAATATGAAATAGTGTTTTGTTGTTCGTAATAATTTAAAAGTAGTTAAACAAAATAATGGTTAAAGTTGCTGGTAAAAGACGGAGTCTAACGACTTCCGAGTATGTTGCAAAGGATCTTGCAGGCCCCAAGGGGAAGCGGGGAAAGAAAACGTTGAAAGCTAAGAAGGAGAAGCCTCAAGTTGGAAAAATTGTTAAAAAGGGAAAGAAAAAAGCTTTTGACAAGAAGAAACCAGTTGACGACAGTGACCTAATCGAAAATGGCGAGGATGAGGACGGCGGGGGTATTGGGGAAGTGGTTGGCGATGAGGTTCGGCTCGCTGAGGTGCGAATGTCAGATGCTCCGCCAGTGAAAAAGGTAAATAAGATACAAATTTAAGATTAACGAATGATTAATGGTTAACGATGTATTTTTAATATAATTTACGAACTGAATAACAGAGACTTTGGAGGAACAGGCAGAGAGTTTTGGTGTTTGGGTCGAGAGGAATATCTTTCCGGGGACGTCATTTCATGGAGAATTTGAGGAGACTCTTACCTCACACAAAGAAAGAAAGTAAAATGGATAAACGTGATACAATAACGGCTGTTAATGAGGTAAATATCAATTAAAATCTGAGTATTCGAAGTACAAAAACAATCCACTAGTTTTCTTGATGAATATGTATTCCTATGCTCTCGTTAGATATGTGAGATGAAAAACTGCAACAAATGCATGTTTTTCGAAGGCCGGAAGCTGGGTGACATTTATTTGTGGCTGGCAGAAACTCCTAAAGGACCTTCCATGAAGTTTCTCGTCGAAAACCGTACGTGTTTGCCTATATTGTCGAAACGTATTACCTGGCTAATCGCCTACCATAAAAACCTTGCTACATTCTCTGTTACTTTTAGTGAACACGATGGAGGAACTCAAGTTCACCGGAAACTGCCTCAAAGGCTCCCGCGCCATCTTATCCTTCGATCCTACATTCGACCAACAACCTCACTACAAACTCATGAAGGAAATGCTCATGCAAACCTTTGGAACTCCTTATCATCACCCGAAAAGTCAGCCTTTCATCGATCACGTGTTTACGTTCACAATCCTCGACAACCGCGTCTGGTTTAGAAACTTTCAAATCATGGAAGAGGATGGGTCCCTCGTCGAAATTGGTACAAAAAATCAAGCTAACTTTAAAGCACTTACAGTAGTTGTAGTTTGACAGTAAAATCACAAAATCTTGATTAATGGTCTGTTTTTCTTAGGCCCACGTTTTTGTTTGAATCCCATTCGTATTTTTGACGGAAGCTTCAGCGGTAAAACAATCTGGAGCAATCCCCACTACGTCTCCCCGAACAAGTACAGGTCCTCCGTGAAAAAGGCCCAGGCAGGAAAATACATCAACAAAGTCCAGCAGAAAATTGAGTACGAGAGGAGCAAACCCAAGAGCTCTTATCGACTGGATCCCTCTGACGAAATATTTTCTGTTGACCCTGAATCCTTAGCCGATTAATCATTTCCAGAAATTCACTAACAATTTTCTCGTTGTTACAATAAAATATTTTTTAAATGTAAGAATTACGGATCGTTTTTTCCAATAAAATTTAAAAAATGCAGATTTAACGATTTTTCGGTTTTTTATTCAGCTCAAGACAAAAAAAAATCTTTAAAATATTGTTCTATGAATTAAATATAAAGCAACAAAATAAATACAGTGAGAGATAACACAGATTAGGGAAATAAAGTTGTTTTTAGTTACATCTTTTGGAGGATCACATTTTTTAGCTGGTGGAGAAAAATACGGTTAGGTTGGTTATCTTACAATCTTACCCTGCATATGTTTAACTTAACATTTTCAGTTTATGCAAATCAATACAATACAATAATTAAATGGAACATATGTTTTCTTAAATTACTCCTTTTTTAAACTCTCTTGGAATAGGATTGTCATACAAAGTTATTAATTATTTTGTAGCTTCCTACTAATTCAAGTTTTAAAATAGACTTTTCTTCTTATATAGTGCTAAAATATAGTATTTCATAGCATTTTATTATGCAAAAAAATGAAAGCTCTTTAAAATTGTTTCATTTTTTTGGCAAGTTTTTGTTTTGTTTTCTTTGTTTGTGATTGTTTCGTAAATTAGATTTCACAGTGCATTTCTTTTATATACCTTCCTTGTTACATGTCAGTCATTTTTAGACTCTATTTAAACTGCTTTTTAGTGTACAAAACGGACGGACAGTTGGCTATTATTTAAAGTATAAAACAAACATTCATAAATTAAATTCAAAATAATTATCCATGTTTTAACAAATTTTCAAAAAAAAAACAAACATTCATAGCTGTACTCTCAAATAAAGCTGGTTTTTCTTCTTTCCTCAAGTAAATGACTTGGTGTTACTTTTAAGTAAAAAAAAGAACTTGGTTAACAAATAAGAATAGTGACATGATTGTGGTTAGTCGTCAATCCTTTCTGTTGTTGGATTGTTGTAGGGATGCATTGGAATGGTTTCTTCAGGATGTGACTGACGGTCGTCGGAGGAAATTTGCGCTTTTTTGGTTATTCCGCCCGAAATGATGTCGGGTTTATAGGAGGCAGTTGAGTGTCGACGAGTTGCTTGGACAGCGTCCACAGCGTCGATTGTCATGAAGCGGAAGAGTGTGGAGGGGGCGTAGAATTGCTGACCATCGGGTGAGTCATAGTGCATGTTGTGGTCTTCACAAAAGCATAGAAATAGAGTGTCCACAGCCATCTGGAAAAGGAAAATTTTCGATTAAATTTGATTCAGAAAAGAACTTATCGATACCTGCCCGTGAAGGTACTCACCTCAAATACGGATATAACACAGTGCGCAACAAAGTAGGCAAATATAATTGTAAGAAGAACTGGAATGGCGTAGAAATATAAGGTTTCATCTTGGCGGAAGTAGATAACTGCGATTAGGCCGGTGAGTAGTGCAGCAATGCATTTCGCGAGGAAGAGAACGCAGTCGCCGATGCTGTTTATCACGGAAATTTGTAAGGCGTTTTGGACAAGGGCAGAAAAAGCCTATTTTCGAATTCAAACCAGAAAATTTGAAAATTACGTTAAAACACAAATTTCCTTGGAATGAAATTTGGCAAAACTATTGCATACGAACCAATTTAGCTGCAGGGCAAAAGCCGACGCCTTGAATGGCTATGACTGTATAGGCGTTGTGGTGAATGTATCTCATACAGTTTTCAAAGCAGCAGAGAACCTTTAAACAACAGTAGCTCAGGCATTGGGCCCATTTGTATTGCTCCCATTTCCGTAACCTGATAATAATAAAAACGCTTGTCATTTTAGATATATCATCTTATAAAAATTTACAAAAAGAAGAGAAAACGAAGTTGGACGTACACTCTATCAACAAATTTCAAAACAAGACGGGGCACTTTAACCAACGTAATCAGGAGAGAGCCAAGTGCAACAGAGCCCAGATGAAATTTGATTAGACGACTGACGGATTCCGTTATGACGCAGCGCAAGCTAACTCGGTTTCTGTTAAATGATAATTGTCAATAAAATTCCTTTGCGTACGATAGCTCATGTTCCAAGAAAAATTTTGAATACAATTTACTAGCAAACCTCGAAAAGTACCAGGTAGCTACTGAGCTAGCAATAACCATTTGCTGACATCCTAAAATAAATTCTGAACACCAGACCAATCCGATTATGTAAATCCACCATAAGTACTTGACCCAGACGCCATCTGAATACTCGATAAGTGTGAGTGTCGAGAGATCGGCTAGCGATACGCTTCTGTTTTGAGGCTGAAAGTCTGTCAAACGCTCAGAAATTCCAGGAGCTCCGTCGCCATCAAAAACTAAAGAGGATCCTTCCAGGCCATCGGAGGACGTTTCATTCAAAATGTCTTCATACGGAGACAACGAGATGTAACGTGAACGAGGTTCGTCTAACACAAAAGTAAGTATATTTGTAAATTAAACCCCGAAATTAAAGGTAAAAAATTTGATTTGAAGTCTTACCTGCAGTTGCAAGACAAAGGACAATGTACAGCCAAACGCAAAAAAACGCTGTGAGTGAGAGATATGTGAGGAATGGCTGGATAACCAAACAGGGCATTGCTAGTAACGCCGAGCCGGCTTCCCGGAAGAGCTGGACTACAACGGTCACTCGGTTACCGCAAGTATAAAACAATCAGGACCAGCAATATCTGAATTGATATAACAAAACGGTATTTATATAATTTACACGAACCTAAAAAAATAATCATCGTCTTAAATTACGGTAAAAACAGTTGAGATTATGCTGTAGCTCAAAAAGGCCGACTCATTCCGGATCATTTCGTTTAGCCACATATTCCTTTCCGTACCGTCCAGCGTTAGCTTAATACTTGCATAGGTATACCACATAAAAGCCGTAAAACCTTCAAACGGATAGCAGTTTACAAAATTTACAACGAATTTTAAATGCGAGAAAATCATGTGAAAGTTTAATTGTGTAAATTTTTAGGACGTACCAACACAGAGGAGAGACGTGACAATCATTATCAAGTAAGAGATCAGGGCAGTCATCCAGTGGAGAAGTACAATAAGCACAAATGAGATCAACTGACCAAATTTACAAACAATCTTTTCAACTCATTGAGGAAATTGACAAGAACTAGAAAATTTCCTAGTACGGTTTTTTATTAAGTAGTTCTACCGAATGAAAATGATGTCAAGACTAAAACGGACACCCACGTGACAGCCAAGTCCCCCAAAATCTGCTTAAATATGTTCAAGTTGTTGAGGTAGTTGTAAATGTGACCAAAGTGGATTCCCTTGGTAAGCTGCTCGGAGGGGGATGGAATGCATCGTTTTAAAATTGGGAGACTGTTCAAAAACCCCAAACAAGAAAACAAATAGTAAACAACTCGATGTCTTTTATTACACCACTATTTCCTATTTTGATAAGTCATGATAAGCTCTATTTACCTAGAGTAAACTGGAAATCTTGGACACAAAATGTCACGCAGTTTCATTTCCGAGAAAGGATCGCTCGTCGGCTCCTCGAGACCTTCAATGTCTGTAAAGTTGAAATCATATCGGCACAGATTCGTCGACGTGTTTCGATGAAACTCGACCAGCTCACCGATATTCGCTATCGTTCTTGTAGGACACTCTTTCACACAAATTCTCGTCGACGTGTCCATATCGTGCAGATTGAAAAAGAAGACAAATGGCTTGTCACTCATGTCCACTCCAGAGAAAGACATGTTTGCAAAGTTCTCGTTGCTTGTTCCACACACGTTTCCAAAACTGTCCATCCCGTTGATGAGACGGAGGGGATTTCCATACACAACGGCGAATATTCCAATTAATAACTATTGAAAAAGATGTTCCACAAATTTAACAACCTCTTTCACAAACAATTTTTGAAAAATTAACAAATTTTCTCACCATTATACAACAAAACATTATGTAAATTATGAGGTAACCACAATCTGTGCATCGTCTCGGCTTTGGAAAGACAACTTCATGTTCCTTCGTCGTTCCGTCTAAAGAGACGGCGTCATCATCACAGCAGCAGCAGGACGCAAACACGCCCAGCGTCCTTTTCACTTTTCTCTGTCCCCCTCCATGGTCACCTCCTCCTCCAGCAGCATCCCCATTACTATGCCCATTCATCACTCCTCCACCCGACATTCTATTTGCAGGTTTTGTACAAGATTTAAACTGGTCCGAAGTTGTTTAAAGTTTACAAGAAAGGCATGTAGGTAGTTATAGTCACAGTGCGGCGAAAGACATCAAAATTACTTGAAAGACACCTCCGGATTTTTGTTTACAAAAGTTACTTTTTAGTTCAACATTTGGTCCGTAAAAAATCTAACAAAACACACAACCAAATCAATATTCTTTCTATTTTATTATTATTCACCCAATCTCCGGTTCTTAATACAATTTTTTTACCTTTCCATATTTAAAAAATAAACGTTTTCACATGTTTTTAATCGTCACCTCCTCCAGACAATCCCGTCATCAACTCACTTTCACGTCATCACAGTCTTGAAGCCTTTTTCTTTTAATTTTCTACTTGATTCCCTCCTCCCTGTCACATTTAAACTCCTCCCCTACGTCGTCCCATCAAAATATATTGTCAACAAGATTTACCGAACCGTGCAACCCTGTTCCACCTTCAAATTTAATCCAGAGAAAAAATACGTCAAATTTCCCAACAAATCTGTCTTGTTTGTAAACGTACACCTACACCCAAAATGAAGGATAGAAAACACCTAAAAAACACTGATGATGATATTTGAACCTGAGTCTGTGTGTGTTTACGTTTCAAGCCAGCATTACCTGCATTGCATTATCAAAAAAAAAAAAAAACATTCTTTTTTGTAAGATCATCACCCACCACCATCCGATTCCTTGCAATGACCGTCCATCCGTTTTTTCTGTACGGCTTAACAACAGAATACACATAAAAAATTTGTAATTTTTACTCCCTATCCTTACCTTGCTGCTTCGTACTCCTTTTCACACTTCCACATTCAAAAAAACTGATCAAGGGTTTGTCACGCGTAAAAACCCTCCGAGCTAATAAATACAAATAAAAAAACTGTAACGGGATTTTTTTTCGTTTTGTTCAGAACCGGGAACGTTTCGTTTCAAGCAATAAGAAACTCATAAGAAAATCATATATTTTCAAGAACAAAGACTTGTTTCAGTTTTAAAGAATTTATAAGATGAAATGGCAGGGTTGCGCGATGTCATGATATGGTTGCAAAGCGAGCGCCATATTGTGTGTGCAGAAATAATGTTATGCTGGTGCTGGTATATATTATGAACCTACTTAAAGAGGATTCTATTATGACAGCTCACGCTTTCCAACTGCTGCTAGTATTACTATTTCAAAACTATGAAAGATATGTGTTTTTTTGGTGGTGCCACTGGCCGACCTAATTTTAGAAGCAAGAAAAAAAAATTGTTCAATTATGCAAAAGACTGATGTGCTGGTGAAGTCGAAGGAGGAAAAAAAATGACTGCATGCAAGAACATTGCAAGCGCACGGCTGGAGGGGATAGAGAAAATTGACTAGAGAATTTAGCATGTTGTTGTAAAATTGCAGCTATTTCTGTTTTTTTAACGAGAAGCCCGTGTGATATTGAAAATTGTTGGGTTTTTTATGAGAGAGGAATAACGCCCTCCAAAGCAAGTGGCATCAACGACAATGGCAAGCCAGATTTCATATGGTGGCTTTTCATGGTTGGCATTGCGGGGGATATTCCGACCAAGGCGCATTTTGATTATATCCATGCGCAACGTTTTGAAGGCAGAAGGTCTTTTTGGAACGCTGTTGGGTTAATGAACGATAGAAGGGAATTCATTGGAGTTTTTATTGTTCCGAACGCTAAAACGATTGAGGGAAGGATGAGACAATGCCCAAACAAAATTAACGAGTAACAATAACGAATTAATGTGTCTTTCATTGCCTTCATTTCCTCTTCTTTAATTCATAAGTACTATCCCTGTAAATCCTCTTCGAATTAAAGCCATCAATCAGTAACGTGTAAACACATTATTGTTGTGCTTTCTAAGTATTCATTAAACTATGCGAATGTGTACCTCTGGCCAAATCATAAATCTTCAGTTTTGTTGAGAGTTTACCTGACAAAATGTCACATTAATACAGCATATTATTGTCTTGATCAAGGTTATGTGCTATAAAACCCGTAATCACAACACATTTAACGTTGTTGCAACATTCGGTCAAGATGACTAATTAAGCAGTTTAAAATAGATTTTCACTCTCTCTCTCTCTCTGATAGCCGATCACAATAGCCTATTTTAAAAACGGCCAATACATATTAAATCGTTTTTTAAATTATCTTTGCGAAGAAGCATAAAAAGATCGGCTTCTTTCGAGACACAGAAAAAAAATCAACGTAAATCTGATTTGGAGATTCGTTTAAGATTTTTAGGTAAGTTGTTTAAAAGACAAGAATCCATCCCTTCCCATAAACATTTCCGTCAAACGCTTTCTCGCAAAAAACGTTCTTTTCTAATAACACAAAAATCAGGTCAAAAGAGAAATCATTGGAGGCTTTACGGAATAGTACACAATACACAAGATCAAAACATAGCATAGCACACCTACGCTTTTTTTGTATATCTAGACGTAAACAACAAAGGATTTTTGTTTGCTTTGGTACAAGATTCTCAGGGTGAAGGTCACGCTTGTTTTTTTCTCTTTGGTCTTACTTCCTAGAAAAAAAGTACTCTCGCTTTTCTGGACAAAACTGAAAAGTACACTTGATGAGAAGCATGTCCCTCTCCATAAAAAAGGGGGACTTGAAAATGAAAGTGAAACTCAATATGGATAAGAAATAAGTAAACAGAAAATGAAAAATATGCGGTGATTTTGACCATACCCATATTATTCTGTGGATTTTTTCATAGAAAGAGAAAGTGAAACCGGAAATATTTTTGGCTCTCCACACTAGTAAATACGAGTAAATATTTATTTCCAGGTACACTCTCGAGGAATTTAATTTTTTGAGTCTTTATTACGGAAACATGGATCCAGATGGAGAAGATTCAGATAAAAGTCGGAGGTCAACGTATCTGGACAACATTCTCAGTCCACAAGCCATCCCGACAGAGGTAGCATCTCAAAGCTCTCCATCAGCAGAGATATTGAGCCGACCTTTGACATCATTTGAGCTTCAGACCCAATCACTGGACCCGGCAACTGTACAAGTGTTAGAGGCCTTGTTCAACTTCCAGTCTTGTTTGTCAAGTTTGTCCGGCATTGTATCTGGTTTGAGGGAACACTTGGCAGCTTTTATGTCTGTAACAACGTTGCCCACTGTTCCCTTTGGGACAAAATATCTTCACCGGCCGGACGTGTCATTTAACGGTCAAACTGCTGTGAATATTGTCTCGAGTAACCCCACATCAACGGATAGCAGTATTACAAGCAATGACTATCAATTTGGAAAGAAGCCAAAGTCCTCTCCTGGAGGATGCAAACTGTTTCCAGCAGTGTTCAAATATATTGGTTTGATATTAGCACTGTTTGCAAGTGTCTGTATAAGTATGGTCACGCTTGTCGTCAAGTTTATGGATGGATATCATCCAGTGACTAAAGTGGTATGGCGGCTGCAAGGCATTCTACTTCCTGCTCTGGTGATAATTTTATTTGTCAAGTTCTACCAGAAAAAGGATCTAATTATTTGGTCAACTGACATGGGGGAATCTAAGAAAACTTGGAAAATGAAGATTATTCTGCTTCTTGTGGTAAGCTTCGTCTGTAAAAGGTTAATCTCTAAAATCAGTCAATTTTAAAAAGTAATTTCTTCTTGAAATATTCAAACAGGCTCGTGGGATCACCGGCGGGACTGCAGATATCTTCCAGTATTACAGCTTGAAGTACTTACCTTTAGCCGACTCCACTGTAATATCTTTCAGCACGCCGATCTTCGTCTGCATTGTCGCCCATTTTCTCCTCAAGGAAAAACTAGGACTTATTCCTATTTTGTCTGCACTACTCACCCTCTGTGGCGTAATTGTAATTTCAAAACCGCCCATTCTTACTGGCGAAGAAACAATTAATAGCTCCATCATGGTTGACAAAATATCTATTAAAGAATCAGTCAGGTTTGATTCTTAGGAAGGGTTTGCTGACATTTTTCAAAAATCTCTTTAGATTGGAAACGCCCTCGCCATTTCCTGCATGATTTGTGGCACGTTCACCATCGTCCTCATGCGTCGCCTAAAAAACGTCCATTTTGCGTTGACCATGTTTGCCCTGGGAATGGTTGGAACAGTTGAGGGCTTTTTTGTGTCCTTGCTTACGTCACCACTCGAGTTTCCCCGGATATCGATGGGTTATCATGACTTGATACTCGCTGGGCTCACAGCCGGTCTATTCTTTTTCGGGCAACTTGCCCATACATTATCGTTGCAGTACGAAGAAGCTGGAGTGGTCAGTTTGGTGAGGACTTGTGATGTTTTGTTCGCCTTTGTTTGGCAGGTGACTTGCTTGAATCAAAAGGCTACTATCTATAGGTATAAAAAAAGACACTGTACATTGTAGATTTGAATCCTAAGCGTTGTATGAAAATTGCCTTTGAATTATGATTTTTTAGCTATCTTGGAGCTTTAATAGTGACATCAGGAGTTTGCATAACGGCTGCTCGCAAATGGGTCAATGACTTGCCAGAACATCATCCTATTCGAAATAGGCTGTACTTTTTGTTAAAGTAAAATTGTACATTTTTAATGGCACTTTTTTAAAAACTAACTCAAATCTATGACTTAATGTAAATCTGTGATCAAATTTTATAATTTTATGTGATTTTCTAAGAATTTGAAGAGCTTTATGCTCAAAAATATATAATGTGAATAAAACCAAATGCATCATTAAAGTAGCAAACACGAAAAACGCTCCCCTAACATGAAAAAAAATGTATGAAGAACAATATGAATTATCAATATTGTTTGAACAAAAGTATGAATTAGCCGTGCAAATGACCTCTAAGATTTGTTCCATCATATCCTTACGTGGAGAGGATAAAGATAAAGGTCAAAATGCATCCTACTCTCTGCGTCACATAAGTTTCTCCTTGTTTGCTTGGGCCGTTCATAAGGGACGACAGCGGCTACCTTTAAAAACACATTGTTCCCTTGGCCTAGTGAACGGTTTCTGACACAAGAGAAAGGGTGATGCTAGTAACCTACTGAAGCTCAAATGGACTTTTGTGCAAATTCGGACGGACGGACAGACACTTGCAATCGAATACTAAGAAATAAATTAGTTTCGATACTTAATATAATGTTGAAATGAATGTTCCAAATTCTATTAGGATTTTCGACTTTCTTATAAGGCAAGTGAGTTTTTAATGATAGCACCATAATACACAGCAGCGGATTCCGGTGTACCCAAATTAATTACAAATGATCATTTCATTCATTACTATTAACTTGAGATACGTACATATTCTTCAAACTTAACTGTATTAGTCAAAAGATGTACACAATATAGTTTTTAAATTAAATTGGTACAAAGTGGTTTTGTCTTATATGTATGTAAGTATCTATTGTTATTGATAGCGTCAACACATCATCATCGGCTTGGCATGCCGTACCCAACCCATAACAGAATAAAAACGTGTCGATATAGCCATTGCAACCCTGACATTGTCATTTACACTTTTTTTATATATAAAAAAGAAAGTATTCCATATTAGTGGCGCGTGGTTGTGTGTAGGTATATATATTTTGCAGCTCTTTTTTTAAAGCTTTTGTCTGTTCAGAGAATAGTGTGAAAAAAATTGGCTATTAGTTGATACATGATAAATAGATATATTTTTTTTGCGGATAAAATCGAATACAATTTTTTTATGTCGTTAGTATATAATCTCTTAAAAACATTTTTTTTATTGTTGGGTGTTATTTCACAACATTGACATTCTGATTATTTTAGTGTTCCCCTTGACTGCTCCCTCCACCTCAACGTAGTATTTTATAACGTGATAAATCATGTATCCTGGGCAAATAAAGCTCAGTATGTATGTAAAGTCGTACATGTGATAGTACAACAGGGCTCCGTTCACTGTCACATCTATAATGACAAATAGGATTGTGCAGTTTCGCCAAAACTTTAGCATTCGAAAAGCCTCCTCAGGGAAAACCCACTGGACGCAGCAACAAAAAAAAAGACAACAAAGAGAAAGAAATATGTACTGCAGTATCAATTTTTATGTAAGACAATATTTTTTTATCGCAGTAAATTATTTTCGCTCGTATAAAAAAAACTTTTCTGTACTTACAAAATCCGTGGCATGGAGTAATTTCAAGCTTGAATAGAGTTGAAGAAAGGAAAAGAGTAAAAAGAAGAAAGAAATTAGCCAAGACGTCCAGAGAAATCCTGGAACACATCAGAAAACCAGGAAATTTTCATAATTAAATTGCTTCCAAGCAAATTTAATTTATATTTTTTTGTGAGGAAAACATATATCTTTTTTTATTTACTGTCCATTTCTGCGGCTGGCGGCAATGAGTAATACTTTCTAAAGTGTTCTTCCACTTCTCCATACTGCACAAATTCTAGGGTAACGTTGGTCCCAACCAACATAGTAATCACTAAAAGGTACACAGCCAGTGTAGAAAAAATCTAGAGGAGGAAGTATAATACAAAAGGGTAAACTTTTGATGTCACCCAAAATATAATTGATCTTTTAACACTTTTGACATGTTGTTATTTTCATGAATAATGCATGCATGACATGTCCAATAAAAAACATATTACAGAAAAACTTTCCTTCTAACAAAAGAAAATAAAACACGCCATATTTTTTTACCAGGTGTGTGTAGCCAACAACCTCGGCTTTTCCTCTCCATTGGAATTCCTCCATGACTGCGGCACTTTCACCAAAAACCAAGTCAGAGAAAAATTAAGACGACGAAAAACTTTCAAAGTTATTTTTGCTTTCTTTCTTGTCTCTTTTCAGGAACGAGCCACTTTCACATGTAAATTTTGAAAAGCCATTTTTCAGTTACACTTGTGGAATTTTAAAATTAATTTTTTATGGTTTTTTGAAAGGCACCTCACAAAATCCGTAAATGCTTAGTTTGGTCATTTGAAAGAATGTCTTGATTACTAAGCTGGCTTTGCTAGCTCAAAAATAAAAAAAGTTGTTACTTGGTCGGCGTTGCGATTAAAACTACCCACGAGTAGAGTAGAAAGCAGAACATAGTCAAACTAAGAAAAAATAAGACAGGAGGATATTATGTCTTAACTTTCTTTGTCTTCGGTATGCGTTGAGTATTTGCTTTTTTTTTTCTCTTTTTGTAACTGCTATCCGTAAATAATGAAACAATCACGTTCAGTCCATAAGTTGCATGGAAATGTGCTCTGCGACGATGAAAAGTTGACTGAAACGCTGTACTCTCGCTGCTCCTAGTTTCCCTAGTGCTCAGCTTTCACTGCTTTCTCTTATACCCGCGGACGACTTGTGATCCACTGGTGGAGGACACAACGGCGGCGGCGACACAACCATGTCGACGATGACGACGACGACACCAATCCATATAGAAAAACATTGGTTACTACTACAGTCGCATACACTTTAACACTAGTAACCTACTTTAAACAAAAAAAAAGAGAAAATAAAGTTGAGACCGTTTTTATGAGTAGAATACCAAAAAAGGGAATGTTGTACACAGTTTAATAGGAACAAATTATGTATGAATATATTTTTTCTTGTGTGTGTGCATTGCAATGTAAATATTTTTGTTCCAGTATGGCATGCCATGCTTGCTCGCCGACAAAACCGGAGGAGGAAGAGTAAACTATGCACCATTGTGGAATTTCCTCTTGTTTTTCTTGGCAATAGAGAAAAATATACATGTACAAAATAACTGCTGCGGATAGTGCGGATATTTCTGACATGTACAAGACATTTTCTCCTTTCTTCCCTTAGCTTTTTATCCTATTAGGGTAAAAAATATTTTACTCACATGGCGAGCGTGTAGCCATATCTGCATATTTCTATACTCAGTCATACTTATTTTTCTTCTGTCTAAAACCAAAGATATGCTGTGCGCTTTTACAACTTTCTTCTTTGCTCGTTTCAATGGTAAAAAGCCAAAGAAAAGTAGAGTTTGAGGAGGAATAAAAAAAGAAATAAAAAATTGTAAGAGCGGGAGGATAGCGTAAAAAAGGCGTGCTCAAAAAGAACAAACATAACAAGTGTAGAGGAGTAAGTACGAGAGATGAAAAATATGTAGCAGCATTTTTTTTTTAAATTGTTTGGACGTAAGCAAGTCATATAAGAAAAAGAAAGCCGATTGTAAAATAGCAATACGGAATGAAGAACCAAACTCAAATTCTTTATACTTTACGTGTTAAGTTGGGAGGAAAATGTTTAGGAGAAGAAGCAGAAGCACGTGTTTCCGCAGCAGATGTTCAAAGAAGAAAGTCAAATCGAGATTGAAAACAGTACGACAAGGTTAAAAGTTCTGTAAAATTCTAAGCAAAGTCTTCGCACTGTCCAAGAGTCATATTATAATTTTATTCTGAATTTCTAACCGATTTTCTCTTTGCTTCAGTGTTATTATTCGGTTTGGTATACAATTTACCGTAAAACTTCTAAAGAACGCCCCGGCGAAAATTTGAAAATTCATTCGCGACCAGCAATGCCGAAGTCGATCTAGTCAAGCCACTTTCATAGAGCAAATTTTTTTTTGCTCGGGGTGCAGCGATGCGGCGGCAAGCAGGAACATTCAAACACCAAAAAAAAAACAGAAATAGTCGAAGTGAGGAGGTCATCGTCAAGTGAGACCAAGCAAAATTTTGTATAACCGATTTTCATGGAAATTAAGATTTTCATTGTTCAAAGCATGTTAATTCTTACAAATAGTTGCCACCTGCATATAAATATCTTAATACAATACTATTGCTATTAATTCAAGCTGGTAAAAGCATAGAATTCGTATAATCGTATTATAATTTAATATTTTTACGAAGGTGGCAACTTTTCAGAAGAATCAGCATGCTTTGAATAATGAAAATCTTATTTTCCATGAAAATCGGTTTTACAAAATTTTGCTTGGTCTAACTTGACGATGACCTCCTCACTTCGTCTATTTCTGTTTTTTTTGTGTTTGAATATTCCTGCTTGCCGCCCCATCGCTGCACCCCGAGCAAAAAAATTTGCTCTATGAAAGTGGCTTGACTAGATCGGCTTCGGCATTGCTGATTAGGATTTGTTGAATGACGCAGGTGTTATGTTCGTACTTTGTAAGATATGTTTTGTTACGGAAGACAAGAGGACTAGACAATATCAAGACTTTAATGGGCTTACTGCGAGTCGAAACACTTTTTAGTTTATTGAAGGCCATGCAGGCCCGCAGGAAGGCTCCTGCCAGACCCTGCATCGCAAGGGGCCGCACTACCCGAGCCCGATTTAGTTGCCGTACCAGTCTTTGGTTCTTAAACAGATTTCTGACCACTAGCGTAGGAACGGGGGTTTAAGGTGGTGAGCCACACCAGGCCCCGCCGCTCTAGAAATAAGTTCAAATGTTCGGAAAGGTAATGTCGTGAAAATTAAGGGATATAACTGATGCACGGTAAGAACGAAAGGAATGTACATTGTATGCATTTGTTGTTCGCACCATGCTGTAATTTCTAGACGAATACAGCGTGACGCACAGGCTTTCATATATTACCACAAATTTGGAAAAGCGACACTCGTATTCATCAAACTGTGGAGATGGTTGTTTTGGGACAGCTAAGGCATAATAATGAATTGAAATCTGGCAAATGGTCAATGTGAGACCGTATATCATTTCTAGGAAATAGGTATGCAAAAATAAACTTCTGTAGTTATGCTCAGGTACCGAAGAAATATGAATCGTTCCAGAGCCTCACTTTGTAGTATGGACTGAAACCAATTCGTATTCCATCTATAAATAAATAAGTCAAGTTTTTGTTTCCTCCAAAACCGTCAAAACCTTAACTATATACGAATTTTATTTGCACAACGTCCGTTACGGGCATTTCAAAAATTGACTTTCATTTTTGTGTGATTCAACGAATTTAGAAACCTATCGCCAAAGTACGAAAAGGAAACGAACGAAATAGCACGGAAACGTTAATATTGGTGATCGTCGATCGAGAAATCATTTAGTGTCGGGTTCGGTAAACGACTCATTTGGATATCTACGAACGCCTTTAGGTTCCAAACGGCGGTTTAAAATCCTGTCCCCATGAAATCAATATATTCGGTGTTTACTCAACGGGGCTGGGCCAAGCACTCGTATGCCACTGTTTCTGAAATTGATTACCATCTCTCTTGCGCTCTATTCGATTTTTTATCGTAAAAAGAAAAAATGAAGCCCATGATTGAGCGTGAAAATACCTTGTAAACTCCCTGTTTGGTTTGGAGTTTTCTAGCAACGGCTTAGTTCTGACCTTACCAAATCATCCATCGTATATTAGGCACACTTTTAAAAATTACTTTTAGCCAAAAAGTTGTAAATAGCGAAAACAATTTATCACACCACACCATTTATATATTTGTTTTCGTAGGATCTAAATTAACTGTCCAATACCTTGACAAGTTTTCTGTAGCGGGCCGCACCAAACGAAGGTGCGGTACTGATTGCGCGTTTTATGTGTTTTATTACAAAGGGGTAGGTTCACTCCCGTTTTACATGGAGATTGTTGAAAACATGAATTGACTACATTTTTCGAGCTAACACATGAACTTTCCTGACTCATTTTTCAAAATAGCGTTGAATTCTGTTCCTGCAACAAGTTAACAACTATCACGCTTTCATCGAGTCGCGGACGAGACCAAAAAACTTACTACATTTTATATTATGCTGGGTTGTTCGTTCTCAAGGCGATTTCGGATTCGAAACTGCAAAGAACATTGACTCTAACCCGGAGTTAAGCATATTGAGACGTCACGACCGTGATTAACGGTCAGCTTCTTGTGAAATCATCCACAAATAGGTTTTGGATATCCATCCCACGCCATTGGGTAAAT